>CAKNYM010047762.1:66455-91658 GCA_932195095.1 Andricus curvator
CCACCGATCTTTCTTTGCTGTCTTACATGGGGTACCATTTTTTTTAATTCATCTTTTCAGGTTGAAAGTCAACTCCTTGGTTGAAAGTTGAACTACTTTATTAAACATTCATTTTTTGGTTGAAGATTCATAATTATTTTTGAAAATTCAGCTGTTTATTTGAAAATTAACTTTTTTGTTGAAAATTTATATTTTGGGGTTGAAGATTCAACTATTTTGTAGAAAATACATCTTTTTATTTTGAAAATTTAAAAATTTGGTAGAAAATTCAACTATTTGGTTTCAAATTCAACTTTTTTGTTGAAAATTCGACAATTTTGCAAAAAATTGGCTTTTCTAAATTGCAAATTATTATTTTTCAATAAAAATTTAACTATTACATTTTTGGTTTAGAAGTGATCTTATTTAGACTAAAAATTTAACTGTTTGGTTGACAATTAATCTTCTTGATTGAATATTCAACTATTTGGTTACACATTTCTGCATTTTGTTGAAAATTTGTCTTTTTTGGTTAAATTAAATTTTTTTTGTTTAAAATTAAAATCTTTTTTGGTTGAAATATCAACTATTATATTTTTTATTTAAAATTCAATTCCTTGGTTGAAAGTTGAACTTCTTTTTAAAAAATTCATTTTTTTTGTTTGAAGATTCATAATTTTAGTAGAAAAAGCATCTCTTTCGCTAAAATTTGAACCTCTTTTGAAACTTCCCTATTTTAAAGTAAAAATTAATTTTTTTTAACTGCAAATTTAACTATTTGGTTGTAAATGGACTTTTTTGTTAAAATTTCATATTTTCGGGTTGAAAAGTCAACGGTTTTGTATAGAAAATTTGCCTTTTTGTTTTGTAAATTCAACAATGTGGTAGCAAATTAAACTATTTTGTAGAAGATTCGTTTGTTATTTAAAATTAATTTTTTTCAATGAAAATTTAACTATACTATTTTTGGTTAAAAATGTATTTTTCAGATTATAAATTCAACTATTTGGTTAAAAATTTATGTAGTTTGTTAAAAATGTCTTTTTTGGTTTAAAAGCTAATCTTTCTAACTTAAAATTTAACTATTTGAAAATTAACTTTTTTGTTGAAACTTCATATTTTTGGGTTGAAAATTCAACTGTTTTGTATAGAAAATTCTTATTTTTGTCTTGAAAATTTAACAGTTTGGTAGAAAATTCCACTGTTTTGTCGAAGATTCGTTTTTTTTATTGAAAATTAATAATTTGTTTAAATGAAAGTTTAACTGTTTTGTTTGTGTTTAAAAATTAATCTTTTTTGTTTTAAAATTCAAATATTTGGTTGAAAATGTAATTATTTGATTGAAAATTTGTAGAAAGCTCATCTTTTTTAGCTTGAAAATTACACTTTTTGGTAAAAATTTATGTATTTTGTTGAGAATTCGTCTTGTATATTAGAAAATTAATCTTCTTGGTTGAAAATGCTACATTTCCGATGAAAAATTTTTTCTTTGTTGACGGAAAAATCTTCCTTTGTTGTACATTCAAGTCTTCTTGTTTGAAAATTCATCTTTTTAGTTGAAGATTCAAGTATTCCAGTTAAATATTTATAATTTTAATTGAAAATTCATGTTTTTGGTTGAAAATAAAACTGCTTGGTCGAAAGTTTAACTCTTTTGTTAACAATTCATCTTTTTGGTTTAAAATGCATCTATTCCAGCTAAAGATTCATCATTTTAGTTGAAAATTCATCACTTTTGTTGCATTTTTTTAAAAGAAAATTTAACTTTTCCATTTTTTGTTGAAAATGTAACTACTATTTGGTTGAAAATTGATCTTTTTAAATTGAAAGTTCAACTATTTGGTTGAGAATTCATGTATTTTGTTTTAAAATCATCTTTTTTGGTAGAAAATTAATCTTTTTGGTTGCAAATTCAACTATTTGGTTAAAAATTCATCTATATTGTTGAAAATGCAATATATTTACTTGAAAAGTTAGGAATTTGAAGCGTTTTAAATTTAATTTAATACCCCCATTAACTTTACCTAAATATGCACTGAATTTTAAGTATAAAAAGAAAAAATAAGAATTTGTTTGCATTATTATTCAAATTTATGGACTTTAGAGACAAATTCAAGGAATTACTAATGATGTTTTTAGTAGGTTTAATTAATCGATTCTGCTAATATATTTAAGAAAATCTTGTAATATAATTTGTCTAAGCTTTCTAAATTAATCATATTAATTAAATCCCTAGAAACTGAAAAAAAACAGTATTTATAATAAACTCGCGAAACCGTATACATATTCCGATTAGATTGTTTTAAAAGATTCGAAATATTTAAATGGCTCCGTACTATGAAAAATTATAGCTGGAAAAAAACTTGAAATTGTCAGGGAATTTTTTCCCAGGATTTTAGTTTTCTTAGCAATTATTTATTTTTATTAATCATTTATTATTTCTATACAATTAAATACAGAATTGATTTCTTTCAGGTAAATTTGAGAAAAGTTTCGACACGGTGATAATGAATCCGCCCTTTGGAACCAAGCACAATGCTGGAATCGATATGAAGTTCCTCGAGATTGCGACGAAGCTGGCAAGAAAGTCAGTTTATTCCTTGCACAAAACCAGTACTCGGAACCACGTCTTAAAAAAAGCGACTCAACTCGATGCTAAGGGAAAAGTTGTTGCAGAACTGAGATACGATTTGCCACAAGCCTATAAGTTCCACAAAAAAGCGTCTGTTGATATCGAGGTAGATTTTATAAGATTTGAATTAAACACTTGACTCGATGGTCTTTTTTATCTGAATTTTTGTCGCTTTATTCAAATTTAATTCCTTGCGCAAGGGGAAGATCGGTTCCATGATTAATTGTGACGGTCGATCGTCTCATGTATTGTTTCCAGGAGTCGCTTCCACTTTCCCTTCCTCCTCCGGTTGCTTTCTCTCCTCCGAAAGCACCACCGATTTCTGCTCCACTTGTTCCAATATTTACGTTCACTATTCCACAATCTGATCCCAAAGGTCCAATCCACTGAAATGTCATTTTATTAGTATTTATTATTAGTATTAGAAATGAAATTCACCTTTAAATGTAAGGGGCCATTCATCAATTACATGAAAGCTTTTTTTTTTTTGGGGGGGGGGGGCCGATACTGTTACGTAATATTTTTAACGAATTAATCTTATAAAAAAATCCATTATCTATCCAAAATTATAGTATATAACGTTAAAGTTTAGTAATTTTACAATAAAAGATTGTAATAATAGTATGAAGTCTTCATACCGGTATAACTCGATTAGTATTTTGTCAATTATCCTGTACAAAAATATCCTTAAAAACACAGCCTTTTTTACCATGTTTTTCAGTACTTTTAAAGGATTTTAAAGGCTCTCAGTAAAGTATTTTAATGAATTTTTCACCTGAAAGTATTTCATAAAACTTAAAAAAATTCCAGGGATTTCAAGGAATATCATCAGATTTTATGTAATTTTACGGTAATTCAAGGGATTTTATAATATTTTAATGAAATTTCAAAGAATTTATTCACAAGAATTGAGGAATTTTAAAGATTTTAAGAGATTTTGAAATATTTTAAGGTAGTTCCGAAAATTATAAAGAATTTAAAATATCTTAAAGAATTTGAAGAAATTTCAAAGGATTTAAGGGTATATATATATATATATATATATATAATTGAGGGTATTTCAAAAGATTTCAAGAAAGTTTCAAGAGAACGTCCGTAGATTTTATGTAATTTCACGGGAACTTAAGGGATTTCATAACATTTTAATGCAAATTCAAATAATTTATTCACAATAATTGATGGTTTTCAAAGCATTTGAAAGATTCAAAGAGATTTTCAAATATTTCTAAGTATTTCCAAAGATTTTAAAGAATTTGAATGATTTAAGGATGTTTGAAAAATGTTAAGGTATTTTAACAGATTTCGACGGATAGGAAATATTTTAGGATATTTTAAAGAATTCCAAGCGATTTCAAGGAAGTTTCAAGAGATTAAAACAATTTCAAGAGACTTAAAAAATGTGAAGGAATATCATCAGATTTCATGTAACTTCACGGGATTTCAAGGATTTTACATCTCATATTTTAATGAAATTTCAAAGAATTTATCCACAAGAATTGAGGGTTTTCAAAGGATTTCAAAGATTTAGAGAGATTTTTAATATTTTAAGGTATTTCCAAAGATTTTAGGATATTTTAAAAGATTCTAAGGAATTTTCAAGAGCTTTAAAAAATTACAGGGGATTTTAAAGGCATTTAAAAAATTTTAAAGGCTCTCAATAAGGTATTTTAATGAATTTCTCAGGATTTCATAGGACTTCAAATATTCCAAGGGATTTCAAGGAATATCGTAAGCTTTCATGTAACTTTACGGGATTTCAAAAGATTTCAGAGGATTGGAAATAATTTAGGGTAGCGTGAAGGATTTTAAGTAAGTTTCAAGAGATTTAAAAGATTTCAAGGTATTTCAAGAAATATCATTAGATTTTATGTAATTTCACGGGATTTTAAGGGGTTTTATCATATTTTAATGGAATTTCAAAGAATTTATTCACAAGAATTGAGGGATTTCCAAGAATTGAAAATATTTTAGGGTATTTTAAAGGATTATATGGAAAATTCTTGAGATTTGAAAAATGTCAAGGGATTTCAAGGATATATAATCAGATTTGATGTAATTTCACGTGATTTCAAGGAACTTTTTAAATATTTTAATTAAATTGCAATGAATTTATTCACAAGAGTTGAGGGATTTAAAGCATTAAAAATATTTGAAGGTATTCCCAAAGATTTTAAAGAAGTTGAAGGATTTTAGGATATTTAAAAAAATTTCAGTAGCTTTCCAAAGATTTTAGGATATTTTAAAAGATTTTAAGGAATTTTTAAAGAACTTCCAAAAATTTTAAGGAATTTCAAAGGATTGGAAATATTGTAGTGCATTTTAAAGGATTCCACGGCAATTTCAAGAGATTTGAAGGAATATCATCAGATTTTATGTAATTTCACGAGAAATCAAGGGATTTAATAATATTTTAATGAAATTCCAAAGTATTTATTCTCATGAACTGAAGAAATTCAAAGATTTTAATAGATTTTTAAATATTTCAAGGTATTTCAAAAGATTTTGAAGATATTTAAAGGTTTTATTATATTTTATAAGATACTAAGGAATTTCAATATTTTCAAGAAATTAAAAAAGATTGTAAGTATTTCAGGGTTTTAAAAAATGTGCAAATATTTGAGGGCATTTTAAAGGATTCCAAGGAAGTTTCAAGGAATTAAAACAATTTCACAACATTAAAAATTTTCGAAGAATATAAGATTTTATGTCATTTCACGAGAAATTAAGGGATTGAATCATATTTTAATGAAATTCCAAAGTTTTATTTATTCACAAGAATTGAAGGAATTCAAAGCATTTCAAAGATATTAAGAGATTTTCGGATATTTCAAGATATTTCCAAAGGTTTTATTATATTTTAAAAGATTCCAAGGAATATCAAGTTTCCAAGAAATTTCAAAAGACTTTAAATATTTTAGGGCATTTAAAAAATTTCCAAGAATTTGCAAGGGCTTTTAAACATTGTAAGGCATTTTAAAAGATTTCAAAAGGATTGGACATATATTAGGAAATTTGAAAAGATTCCAAGGATGTTTCAAGAAATTAAAACAATTTCAAGAGATTTAAAAAATGTCAAAGAATATCATTAGACATTATGTAATTTCACGAGATTTTAAGGGATTTTACAATATTTCCATCTAATTTCAAAGATTTTATCCACAAGAATTAAGGGATTTGAAAGATCTACTTTTCTAGATTTGATGGCAGATTAAACAGGAAGTAAAAATATCTAAAACTGTTAGTGAAGGGGTTTGATCTTCTGAACTGCTGTTAGAAATATAAACTTAATTGATTTGATAAAAGATTTGAGAAACTTGTATAATCTCGTTTTATAATAAATATTGTTAACGTTTATTATGATCGCAATCATTCTTTAAAATGTTTAGGTTATTTTAGGTCACGTTCAGCTTGTCAAAAAATCTAAAAAAATGCATGAACAATATTAAATAATTGGAAATATGTGCTAATATTTTTTTAAAGTTAAAAAATTAAATCAGGGTGTCTAGCGTTTCTTCAAAGAAAACTTCCAGGACTTTTCGAGGTTTCCAGGATGATCTAGTAGAAATAAAAGTGTTGAAATTTGACTGATTTATCGAAATTGAAGCTAATTTAGCAGCTTAATTCTCAGCTACAGCGAAAGCTAATATGAAACTTTCGCTCGTTGTTCACTGAAGCAGTACTCAGATCTGAGAGTGAAAAATATGAAATCCTATTAAAAACCGCTTCAAACTAAAAAAAATGTTTATTAAAAAATGTATTTATTCATTTTAATAAAAAATTGAGTTTTTTACAATGCAAGATACATTTTTAACAAAACAGTTGAATTTTCGACAAAAAAGATGGCTTTCTAACAAAATAGTTTAATTTTCAACAAAATAATTAAATTTTGAACATACAAAGATACATTTTTAACCCAATAGTCAAATTTTGAAACAAAAATATTAAAATTCAACAAAAAATAGTTGAATTTTTAACGAGAAGTTGAGTTTTCAACAAAAAGATGAATTCGTAACGAAAAATATAATAATTGATATTTCATACAAAACAAAAAAATCTCAACAAAATAATTAAATTTTACAACCGAAGAGCTAAATTAAAAAAAAAACTAAACTTTTAACAAAATAGTTGATTTTTGACTAAAAAGTTACATTTTCAAATAAAAAAGATAAATTTTCACTAAAAAAATGAATTGAAAGAAAAATATAATAATTGATATTTCATACAAAACAAAAAAATCTCAACAAAATAATTAAATTTTACAACCGAAGAGCTAAATTAAAAAAAAATTAAACTTTTAACAAAATAGTTGATTTTTGACTAAAAAGTTACATTTTCAAATAAAAAAGATAAATTTTCACTAAAAAAAAAAATTGTCAAACAAAACCTCTTTTTAAGCAAAATACATGCATTTTTGAATAAATAGTTGAATTTTCAAATAAAATGACAAATTTTGTCTGGAAAAAATAAATTTTCAACAAAATAGTTAAATTTTCAACAAAATAGTTAAAGTTTCAACAAAAGAGATAAATTTTCAACAAAAAAGATCATTTTCAACCAAGCAGTTGCAGTTTTAACCAAAAGAGGACATTTCAACCAAAAAGATTAGTTTTCTACTAATAAAGCCGAATTTTCAACTAAAACAGATAAATTTTTAACAAAACATGGAAAATTTACATTTTCGGGTGAAAAGTTAATTTAAAATTTAAAAAAACGGATTTTCAAAAAAATAATTAAATTTTTAACCAAAGAGATGAACATTCAACCAAAAAAAATAAGTTTTTAACGAAGTGGTTCAACTTTTACAAAAGTAGTTGAATTTTCAATTTAAAAAAAATCAATTTTTAACCAAAAATGGAATAGTTACATTCTTAGTTTGAAAAGATAATTTTTTAACACAAAAAAAAAGTTTTGCAGCTAAAAATCTTTAATAAAAAACCTACGGCAAATAGTGCTGGATAACTCAGTCAAATTTCAACCAATTCTAATCAGTAAAAGCACTTTCAATATATCAATAAGAAAAAAGTATTAGATTAAAAAAATGTCATTAAACTGTTGTTAAAGATGAAAAAAATCGGGAATTAATGAGAAACTTTGAAATATTTTCCAAAAAACGGTTCGATCAGCAGTCTTTTTTCGTGCAGCAGAGAACAAGTTTAAAAACCTATTTTTTCTTCAAGGGAATACAAATTCCAGGATGATAAGCAAAATTCAAGGATTTTTCCAGAGTTTTCCAGTTCAAAAAAAAAAATCAAGGACTTTTCCAGGTTTCCAAGGATTTCCAGGACGCTAGGCACCCTGGTTAAATACAACATTGGCCAATAATGTGTTACGTAATTTATGAATGACCCCTAAGTCAAAATTGAAGTTGCAGTTAATATCCAAATACCTGGAACATGTTTTGAATATTGTTGGTGAATAGAGAACTGCTGAGTCCCTGCTCGACATTATTGTTGAGGGCAATGGCTTCTTCGACAGAATCAAATTCCAAAATATAAACAATAGGAGCGAAAGTTTCTTGTTGGACAATTGCGGCATCAGGAGACAAACCCGAAATTATTGTTGGTTCTACGTAAAAACCGGGTCTGTCTATTTGCTTCCCTCCGAATTCGATAGTACCACCATTTTCTTCTGCTGCTTTAACTGTTTTCTGTTAAAATTACAATTATTTCTTCTTATTATATTATTATGTTATTATATTATTATTCCTTATTATTTATTATTTAAAAAATGAATCAATGTTAATTTTTTAATAAGGGAGCGTACACACCTTACGTGAGACTCTAAAGTTGGGGGGGGGGGGGAGGTCTGCCCTAACATCACAAAGTGTCACATAGGAGGGGGCTCGAAAAAGTTGTGTAACACGTGACAATTCTGACCAAAAAATAAAATTGTAATCCACGTGGACACATTAAAGACTAATATAATTAACGTAACAAATTTAGGAGTTGCATTTTCAACCAAATGGTTCAATTATTAAGCCAACAAGACGAATTTTTATAAGACAGTTGAATTTTGAACCCGAAAAGTTGAATGTTCAACAAAAAATAGAAGAATTTTTAACAAAATACTTTAATTTTCAACCCAAAAAGATGACTTTAACAAAATAGTTGAATTTTAAACAACAAACAAACTTTCAACAAAATAGTTTTTTTTTCAACTAGCTGAATTTTTAACCGACAAAGATGAATTTTCAACCAAGCAGATTAATTTTCTACCAAAATATGAATTTTTAACAAAATATGTATTTTCAACCAAATGTAGTTGAATTTTCAAATAAAAGATAAGTTTTTAACAAAATATGGAATAGTTAAACTTTCATATTAAAATATTACTTTTGAACAAAACCAAAACGAATTATAAACCGGTTGAATCCAAATAAGACGAATTTTTAATAAAATAGTTGAATCCTCAACCAAATAGATTTTCACAAAAGAAAATTAACTTTCTACTCAAGCAGACGAATTTGCAGCAAAAGATAGAAATTTTCAAGCTAAAAAGTCGAATGTTTTAGAAAACAGTTGACTTGTAAACCGTAAAACAATGATTTTCAACAAGAAAGTTAATTTTCAAACAAGAAAGATTAATTTCAACGAAATAGTTGGATTTACAAGATAAAATGGAATCGTTAAATTTTCAGTTTAAAAAACTAGTTTTTAACAACAAAAAATGAATTTTCAACCAGTTAATTTAATTAAAAAAGATCAATTTTTAACTAAATAGTTGAATCCTCAAATAAAATAATGAATTTTCAACAAATAAGATTCATTTTCTACCCAAATAGATGAATTTTCAACAAAATACATGAATTTTCTACAAAACAGTTGAATTTTCAACAAAAAAGTTAATTTACGACGAAATAGTTGGGTTTTCAACTAAAAAAATTAATCGCAACCCAAAAAAGTGCATTTTTTACAATGTAGTTCAACTTTCAACCAAGTAGATTAATTTTCTACCAAAACAGATTAATTTTCAACCAAGCAGTTGCATTTTTAACCAAAAAAGATCAACAAAATACATGAATTTTCTACAAAACAGTTGAATTTACAACAAAAAAGTTAATTTTCTTCCTGAAAATATGAATTTTTATCAAAAAAGTTAATTTTCTACCAAATAGTTTAATTATCTACCAAATTGTTGAATTTTTAAGCCAAAAAGAAGAATTATCTACTAAGTAGTTGATTTTTCAACGATTCGAACAAATAAGACTAATTTTTAACAAAACAGTTGAATCCTCAATTAAAACAGATTAATTTACAACCAAGTAGTTTCATTTTTAACCAAAAAGTTGATGTTTTTTCAATCAAAATTAAAATTTTCAACTAAAAAAGATAAATTTCCAACCAAATAGTCAAATTTTTAATCAAACAACGTGAATTCAGAACCAAAAATATAATGGGACTTTTAAACCAAAAAGAATGAACTTTTAGACAAGAGTAGATGGATTTTCTTATTGGTTTCTATTCATTCAGCTCGTATTTAAGCGAAAAAATGAAAAAAGTGTAAGTTTCTTGAAAAGAGGGGAAAAAGAGGAATTTAAAAAAAAAGTAGAAAAGAGTGGAATAGGGGAAAGAGTGTGAAGTCTAAAATATAAAAGCGATTTTCAAACCTATCAAGTTATTATTTAACTGTACCGTAATATGTGGACGCTCTCTAATTTTATTTTTGTTACCTATTTCAATTCAATTCGATTCTTTGATACTTGAATAAGCATACCTTAAAAGCATCGAGGGCTTGTTGACTGTGAAGGGGCCCATATAAAACCGAATCTTCCATAGGATCTCCTATTCTCCCTAAAATACTTTTGAAGGCTGTCTTCAGTTTTCCTGTAAAACGAATACTTTTAAGTAATATTTCAAGCAGATTTTCTAAAAAAAATCATTACCTAAAAATTCAGTCTTGATTGATTTATGTAAAATCAATCTCCTCGTTGTGGTACATCTTTGACCTGTCGTTCCCACACAAGAGAAAACAGCTGCTCTCATTGCCATTTCTAAATTGGAATCTTGTGCAACTGTAAAATAGTCATTTTTTTAATAATTTCTGGAGAGTAAATATTTTTATAGTTCTGAAATTCTTACCGATTAAGGCATTGTTGCCTCCTAATTCCAACAGGCATTTTCCAAATCTGCTCTGAACTTTCAGCGCCACTTCTTTTCCTACTTTAGTACTTCCAGTAAAGGAAACAAGTGAAACTCTGGAAAGATTTTTTTTCAATTTAGCATTTTTCGAAATTTCGTTTTTATTTCTGTTACAAAGTTTTCGGTTTTTATTTTATTACCGTTTATCACTGACTAAGGCTTCGCCAACGTCTGCTCCTCCAGTTATTAGTGATGATACAGAGCCAGGAATTCCATTTTTTTCTAAAACTTCACTGATTATTTTTGTTGTCGCTATAGAAATTAAAGGTGTAGAAGGTGCTCCTTTCCAGACGATGGAGTTTCCACAAACCATTGCTATCGCACTGTTCCAGCCATAAACCTAAAATATTTTTTTTTCTAGTAGCAAGATTATGATTTGGGAAACATGTGGGAAAAGTTAGGGAATTTCTATTTTAACATTTTTCAAAGGACGAACTTTCAACCGAAGAGATAAATTTTCAACCAAAAAAATGCATTTTCAACAACAACAAAATTAATTTTCATGAGAAGAGTTTAACATTCAACCAAGTAGTTGAATTTTCAACCAAAAAGTTGATGATTTTTCTCCACTGATCTCCCTAAAATACTTTTGAAGGCTTTCTTCAGTTTTCCTGTAAAATGAATACTTTTAAATAATATTTCAAGCAGATTAAAAAAAATCATTACCTAAAAATTCAGTCTTGATTGATTTATGTAAAATCAATTACAATACTTCTGTAAAAAAATTTTTAATTCATTCATTGCATTTTTCAACCAAGTTTTAAAAAAATTTTTAATTGAAATGGGTTAATTTCGTTTATGAAAGAATCTATGTTAAAAATGTTACCAGATTAAGATTCTGGTCTTTGAATATTAATGGTCAGGGAAAATGAAAAAGTGGTCAGGTAAAAATTAGGGAATTTTGAAAATGAAGTTTTGCGGCCACCCTGATATAATATTCTTGCCAGTAATTTATTTGCTTAGTATTTCTATTTTTTTTTAATTATTAAAAATATTCTTATGCGGTTGAAAATTCAACAATTTCGTAAAAAAGTCATCCGTTTTTATTGGAAATTCAACTGTTTTGTTAAAAGTTCGTCTTTCTGGGTTAAAAATTCAACTATTTTGGTAAAGAATTTACTTCTTGTTGAAATTTCATCTTTTTTGGGGTAAAATGCAACTGTTTGGTTGGAAATTTTTCTTCTTTGGTTCGTCTTTGTTGGTTGAATTCAACTGCTTTTTATTTAAAAATAAAATCTTCTTTGGTTGAAATATCTACTATTATAAACCGCTTGAATCACTTTGTTGAAAAAATTATTTTTTTGTTGAATACTCATAATTTTAGTTGAATATTCATTATTTTAGTTGCAAATTCGTCTCTTTAGTTGAAAGTTTAATGATTTTGTTAAAAATTGATCTTTTTAAATTGAAAATTCAACTACTTAGGTAAAAATTGAACTATTTTGTTAAAAACTTATCTCTATGATTGCAAGTCTCTTCTGTTGGAAATTTAACTATTTTGTTGAAAATTAATTTTTTAAACTTTAATAGTTGAAAATTCGTCTTTTTGGTGAAAAAACTATTCTTCTTGGTTTTAAACTTTTTCATTTTTGTTTAAAAATGCAACTGTTTGGTTGAAAATGAACATTCTTGTTGAAAATTCATATTTTTGGGTTAAAAATTCAACTTTTTTCACAGAAAATTCGTCCATTGGCTTGAAAGTTCAACAGTTTGGATCAACTTTTTTTTCTTCCTTGACTGGAAAATTTTTATTTGTTGAAACTTTGTCTTTTTGGTTGAAAATTGATCTTTTTTAGTTGAAAATTTATCTTTTTTAGTTTAAAATTCAACTATTTGTTTGAAAATTCTTGTGTTTTGTTCAAAATTCGTTTTTGGTAGAAAAATAATTTTCTTGGTTGAAAATTCAACTATTTTGTTGAAAATATTATTATTCGGTTGGAAATTCATTAATTTTATAAAAAGGTTATCCTTTTTGCTTGAAAATTCAACTTTTTTTATAAATATTCGTCTTTTTGGGTTGAAAATTCAACTATTTGATGGAAAATTAACTGTTTGTTGAAATTCCCTCTTTTTTTAAATAAAAATGCAATTGTTTGGTTGAAAATTCAACTGTTTTGTTAAACAATCCGTCTTCTTGGTTGAAATTCAACTATCTTGTTGAAAATTTGAATATTTTCTTGAAAATTCAGCTCTTTGGTTGAAAATTTAAATATTTAGTTGAAAATTCGTTTTTATTTTGTTTAAATATCAACTATAATATTTTTGTTGAGAATTCATCTTTTTATTGAAAATACAACTTTGTAGGTTGAAAATTTAACCGTCTTCTAAAAAATTCGGACTTTAAAATTAAACTATTTGGTTAAAAATGCTTTAATTTGTAGTTAAAAAATTCAAGTATGCGGTTAAAAATTCAATTATTTATTTGAAAAATTAAATTATTTTGTTGATAATTTAAGTATTTTGTTAAATTCATCTTTTTTAGTAAAAAATTCAATTGTTTTGTTGAAGATTTGTCTGTTTGGACAGAGAATTCGTCCTTTTGGATTTAAAATTCATCTTTTTCTGTTTAAAATGCACCAGTGTTTGGTTGAAGTTTAATCTATTTGTTTGCAAATTGATCTTTGTACGTTGAAAATTGAACAGTTTGGTTTAAAATTCAACTATTTTATTGAAAATGTAACTATTTTGTTAAAGAGTTATTTTGTTTGGTTGAAAATTTAACTGTTTTGTTGAAAATTTGTAAGTAAATAAGTTTGAAATTTTTAAATATTAATCTGACATTTTTTTATTCCTTTTATAAAAGATTCTATATTAAAAACTTTACAAGATTAGAATGCTGGTATTTGAAAATGAATGGCCAGGTAAAATGAACAATTGAGCAGGAAAAAATCAGGGATAAGTCCAGGAATTTTGAAAATTAAGTTTTTCGGCCACCCTGACAGTATACAAAATTTTGAATTTGTTTAATTTCGAAGACGTTGTGTTTTAGATTAGTTTCTAAAATAAAAATGAAGCAAACTAACAATAAGAGAAGAACAATTGGATGTCATGATAGAAATATATTTTTTAACTATCACAAAATGATCTTCAAATTTTATATTGATTATTTAATTTAATTTAATTATACTAGTTACTCACTGCTACGGGAAAATTAAACGCAGATATGACGCCAACAACTCCTAAAGGGTTCCACTTTTCAAGCAAAGCATGATCTTTCCTTTCTGATGGGAAAATACCTCCAGCAAACATTCTTGACAAACCCACAGCGTAATCACAAATGTCTATGTATTCTTGAACTTCACCAATACTCTCCGGTAATATTTTACCTGTAGGTTTGAATTTGATACTAAATTTTTAAATTAGTTTTGTTTTTGAAATAAAGGCTAAATCGAGGGGTTAAATCACTACTAAATTGAGGTTTACACTATTTCTGAATTCTTTTATATTCTGCTAAATTCTTTTTAATTAGCTTAAACGTTTTCGAATTCCCTTGGAATTATTTCGAATTTCCTTGCTTTCTGTTGAATTTTCTTGAATTTCCTCTAAAGTTTACGAATTCACTTGAATTCTTTCAATTCTTTGAATACTTTGCATGCCTTTGAATTCTTTGAATACTTTTTTTCTCTCTTGAAGTCTTTTGAATTTTCCTTGAAATTAAATTCTTTGTATTCTTTTGATTTATTTCAAATTTCTAATTATTTTAAATTCTCTTGAAGTATTTTGAATTCGCCTTAAACCTTATTTCTTTGTAATTTTTTTGAGTTCTTTCAAATCTTAAATTCTTTTGAATTTATTAAATACCTTCTAATGATTTGCATGCTTTTCAACTCCTTAACTTATTTTTCACTTTCTTAAATAATTTCGAATTCTCATGGAATTATTTCGAATTTCCTTGATTTTTTTTTTATTTTCCTTGAAAGTTTTCGAATTCACTAGAATTCTTTTAATACTTTACATGTTTTTGAACTTTTTGAATACTTTTTTTATTCTCTTGAAGACATATCAATTCTCCTTGAACTTCAATTCTTTGTATTCTTTTAAATTCTTTAAAATCTTAAATTCGT
Organism: Andricus curvator; assembly: GCA_932195095.1. Taxonomy (NCBI): domain Eukaryota; kingdom Metazoa; phylum Arthropoda; class Insecta; order Hymenoptera; family Cynipidae; genus Andricus; species Andricus curvator. The sequence continues at coordinate 81,269 of CAKNYM010047762.1, forward strand.
TGGAATTCTTTTAATGCTTTTAAACTCGTTAAATTGTTTTAAAATCTCTTAAATTATTTCGAATTTTCATGGAATTATTTCAAATTTCCTTGATTTCTTTTGAATTTCCTTAAAAGCGTTCGAATACACTTGAATTTTGTCAATTCTTTCAATACTTTGCATGTCTTTGAATTCTTTGAATACTTTTGTATTCTCTTGAAGTCTATTGAATTCTCCTTGAAATTAAATTCTTTGTGTTGTTTTGAGTTATCTAAAATCCTAAATTATTTTAAATTCTCTTAAATAATTTCGAAGTTCTCATGGAATTATTTCGAATTTTCTTGACTTCTTTTGAATTTTCTTGAATTTCCTTGAAAGCTTTTGAATCCACTTGAATTCTTTAAAATCTTTCAATACTTTGCATGCCTTTGCATTCTTTGACTACTTTTTTATTCTCTTGAAGTCTTTTGAATTCCCCTTGAAATGAAATTCTTTGTGTTGTTTTGAGTTATTTTAAATTCTCTTAAATAATTTCGAAATTCTCATGGAATTATTTCGAATTACCTTGACTTCTTTTGAATTTCCTTGAAAGCTTTTGAATCCACTTGAATTATTTAAAATCATTCAATACTTTTCATGCCTTTGCATTCTTTGACTACTTTTTTATTCTCTTGAAGTCTTTTGACTTCTTCTTGAAAATAAATTCTTTGTATTCTTTTGAATTCTTTAAAATCTCAAATTTGGTTGAATTCATTAAATACTTTTGAATGCTTCACATGCTTTTGAACTCTTTAAATTATTTTAAATTATCTTGAGTAATTTTGAATTCTTGTGGAATTATTCGAAATTTCCTTGATTTCTTTTGAATGTTCTTGAATTTTCCTTGATTTCTTTTGAAGGTTCTTGAATTTTCCTTTTGAATTCACTGGAATTATTTAAATTCTTTCAATACTTTGCATGCTTATGAACACTTTGAATACTTCTTTATTCTCTTGAAATCTTTTGATTTCACCTTGAACTTCCTTCAATTCTTTGTATTCTTTTGAGTTCTTCAAAATCTGAAATTCTTCTGACATCCTTTGAATTCATTAAATACCTTTGAATTCTTTGCACGCTTTTGAAGTCGTTGAATTATTTTCAATTCTTCTGAATGATTTCGAATTCTCATGGAATTATTTCGAACTTTCTTGACTTCTTTTAAATTTTCTTGAATTTCTGTGAAAGCTTTTGAATCCACTTGAATTCTTTCAATACTTTGCATGCTTTTGAACACTTTGAATACTTCTTTATTCTCTTGATGTCTTTTGATTTCACCTTGAACTTCCTTCAATTCTTTGTATTCTTTTGAGTTCTTCAAAATCTGAAATTCTTCTGAATTCCTTTGAATTCATTAAATACTTTCGAATTCTTTGCATGCTTTTGAAGTCTTTGAATTATTTTTAATTCTCCTTAATGATTTCGAATTCTTGACTTCTTTTGAATTTCTTTAAAAGCTTTCGAATTCACTTGAATTCTTACAATTCTTTCAATTCTGTCAATACTTTGCATGCTTTTGAACAATTTTAATACCCTTTTATTCTCTTGATGTCTTTTGAATTCGCCTTGAATTTCCTTCAGTTCTTTATATTATTTTGAGTTCTTTAAAATCTTAAAATTCTTTTGAATTCATTAAATACTTATGAATTTTTCGCATGTTTTTAAAGTCTTTATATTATTTCCTTGGAATTATTTCGAATCTTCTTGACTTCTTTTGAATTTCCTGAAAGCTGTCGAATTGATTTGAATTCTTCAAATTCAAATTCAAATTCTTCTTTGAATACTTTTTTATTCTTTTGAAGTATTATGAATTCACCTTGAATTTTCTTCAATTCTTTGTATTCTTTTGACTTTGTTTAAATCTTAAATTCTTTTGAATTCTTTGCATGCTTTTGAACTCTTTAGATTGTTTTAAATTCTCTTGAATAATTTCGAATTTTCGTGGAATTATTTCGAATTTCCTTCACTTCTTTGGAATTTTCTTGAAGTTTTTTTAATTCACATTGGATTTAATTCAATTATTTGTATCCCTTTGAGTTTTTTGAAATCTTTATATTCTTGTAATTCTTTTCAATTCTTTAAATTGTTTGAATTATTTTAATACTTTTAAATTCTTTGAATTTTCTGCATGTTTGAATACTTTCGAATTCTATTAGTCTTTTAAATTCCCATGAAGTTTTTTTATTCACTTTGAATTCCCTACAATTCTTTGTATTTTTTGTTATTGAATTATTGAATTCAGGTGTACATCAAAATTGCTAGTGATTAAATCATCACAGTTGATTAAATTGCATTTATTCCGAAAGTTTTTAGCGAATTTGTACTGGAGGTTTTGAATACATGTTTTTTTTTAGACTGTAGATTGACAATTCAAGATAACTTACCCATTTCAAGTGACACTAATTGTCCCAGAGGCTTCAAATTTTTTCTAAGTTCATCTCCAATTTGTCTAACAATTTCGCCTCGAGCTGGAGCTGGAAGAGAAGCCCATTGAGGCCACGCTTTTCGGGCCTCTGAGATTGCATTCGCAGCTTCTTCTGGAGTAGATTCTCTAATTGTTGCTATAACTTGGCCACTTGTTGGTGAAATCGACTCTATTAACTACAAAATTACTTTTTATTCCATCGTAATTCACAAATTATTATTTTTTTCGATTTTTAAATTAAATTTTAAAATTTAGGTAGGGTCGTATAAATTGCAAAAGATATCTACTTTATCATCTTTGTTATCTCACACTTTTGCATAGTGGGATATTTTCCTGAGACTTAATTAATTTACTGATTAATAGCCAAATTTATCTTCCTTTTTATCTCATTGTGCAAACAATAGCAAGCCTTCTCTGACTGTGTTGGGAAATTTCGTTCTTTATTCGAATATTTAAAGAATAACAAATATCTAAGTGACTTCTTTTTACATTCACCATTATACAAGAATCGTTCAATTTTGTAAAGCCTTTTTTTTGATTAACTGGAAAATATTTTCAAGAGATTTCTCACTAAAACTTACTTTGCCAGATCCTCCCCAGCGACCATCGTACAACCCCGGATTTTCAGTAGAAAGTCCAAGTTGTTTTAAAAATCCATATTTAGGGTCAGTCACTAAATTCCTTGTAAATTGCATGTTTGGAGACTTGATCATTTTTTTAAAGAAAAAATGTAACATGCTGTCGCTGTTAGTGCCGGCTGGCAGTTGCTGAGGATCTCGTCGGGGTTATCTGCTCTTTCTTCTTATCATCTTAGAAAATGAGTTGGGATTGTAGGAGGGAGTAGTCAACACAAAACATTTCTCGCAGAGATAAGGAGACTTTTATTCTCCTTCTGGAATAAATATAGCTCAATATGGCAAAAAATAGTTGGAAAAATTACATGAATCAGAACTCTAACGTTATTTACAAAATAATGTATCTTTTAATGAACAGTATAATCTTTTACTATCCATTAATTATTGATAAACTCAGTTATCCATTTAATGAATTAATGATTTTCTAAATCCTAAAATATAAAAACAAAAAAAGAAAATCTATAATAATACACATAACGGTGGAGGAGGCCCGGGAGTGGGAAAAACGGTTCCAAAAAAACAAAAATAAATCAAATTCAGCAATCCACATACATTCGTGAAAAGCAACAAAAAAGCTAATAAAATACTAGAATATAAGTGTTTCTTCATCCGCCTAGATCTTTATGATGTATGTATGTATATAATAATAAACCTTTTTGATTGAAGAAAAATTGTAAGTTGGAATCTGTGTTAATTATTTTATATTAGACCTACTCTAAATTGTTTTCCACCCTCATTAAATGATTCATCATATAAAAATATTAAAATTCTCTACTATCCGATAAATACAGTATGGTGGTCCAATTTTTTTTCTTCGAATTTCCATGGTTTCGAAACATGTTGGTCCCTAAAAATAGTATAAAGAAAATGGAGAAAGAAAAAGGAAAAGAGAGACGTTGGTTTGGTTTTCTCTTTCCTATTTCTCCCCCTTTTTTCCTTGTTTGGAAACATATTTCTCCATTTGAAGTCATTTTATGCAATTATCTTGCACAAATTGAACTTTTTGAATCTATGTTTTTTAAAGAACTGATTTTTGGATTTATAAATTTTTTTAAAGCCTTTTTGTTCAAAAATAATTTTTTAAAGTCATTCGACTTTGTTGAGGTTATATTTCTAAATTTCCTCTCAAAAATTACTTTTTGAATTTCACCCTCATATGTCTGTTTTATAGGGACCGTAAAAAACCCCGCATAAGTGAAAAATTGGACTTTGCGAGTTTTTGGCGCTAATTATTATTTTTTTGTGATTATTTTTATTACAAATTGTTTCTAATATATAAAATATTAGTTTCTTGTGATAATTACATGCTTAAATACATTGTTTAAACAATTTTTTATTGTTTATAGCAATTTTCTGTAGAATAGAGTTATAGAGATTCGAGATTTTTTCTGAATATTTCAACTTGCTTTTAACTTTTCAGTTAGAGCAAGGCAATAATTAATTGAAATTAACAACAAAAATTATTTAAATGATGTATTATTTTTTATAAAAATATTCTCTTAGAATAATGCTAGAAAGTTGAGTTTTTTGATGAAATTTTCCACTTTTTGCCCACTTTTCAGTTAGAGTGAGATAATAATTAATTAAAGTTACCAAACATAATTTTTTCAACAATTTATTATTGTTTTAAATAATATTCTCTTTGAATAATGCTAGAGTCATGGTTTTTCTGCAATTTTCAACTTAGAGCGAGGTAATAATTGAAATTTATAAAAAAAATTGTTTAAACAAACTTTTATTGTTCATAACTATCTTTTCCTATAGCAATGCCAGAAAGTTGCGATTTTTTCAGAGAAAAACCCGTAAATTTAGCATTACCATAGGAGAAAATAGGGATAAATAATAATTAAAAAAAAATAGATTTGTTAAATTGCATTAATTATTACCTCGCGTTGACTGAAAAGTGGACGCAAAGTTGAAAATTCCAGAAAAAACCGCAACTTTCTAGCATTATTCCTCGATTCACGTTTTTGGTTAAAAATTTAATTATATGGTTAAAAATTGATCAACTTATAGAAAAGTCAACAATTTTGTTAGTCATTTTGTTGGTTGAAAATTCGATTGTTTTGTTGAAGATTCGTCTTTTTGAGTTAAAAATTCAAGTATATGGTTTACAATTAATATTTGTTTTTGAAAATTCTTGTATTTTGTTGAAAATTCGTCTTTTTTTGTCGAAAATTAATCTTCTTGGTTGAATTTTTTTTTGTTTTGATAAAAATTGAACTACTTGGTTGAAAGTTAAACTACTTTGATAAAAATTTAGTTTTTGGTTGAAAAATAAACTATTTTGTTGAAAATTCGTTTTTTTGTTGTTAAAAATAAATTTTTAAATGCAAATTCAACTATTCCATTTTTGATGAAAAATTGAGTTTTTTTGGTTGAAAATTTAACTATTTGGTTGAAAATTGTTCTTTTTTAATTGAAAATTAAACAACTTTGTTAAAAAGTCTCATTTTTGGGTGAAAAGTCAACTGTTTTGTTGACAATTCGTCTTTTTGGTTGAGGATTCAATTATTTTGTTGAAAATTCGTTTCTTTTTTGGTTGTGTTCAACTGTTTTTGATTTAAAATTAAAATCTTTTTTTTGTGTAAATATACGTTATTAAATTTTCTCTCTGTTGCAATCTCTTTTTGTTAAAAATTAATCTTTTTTGTAGAAAATTGAACAATCTTGTTAAAAAGCCATTTTTTTGTTGAAGATTCATCATCTTGTTGAACATCGTTTGTTTTTTTGGTTTAAAATTAATTTTTTAACTGACAATTTGACTGTTACATTTTTGGTGAAAAATTGATTTTTTTGTTAATTCAACTATTTGGGCAAAAATGTATCTTTTTTTAGTTGAAAATTCAAATACTTCGTTGAAAATTCATGTAATTTGTTGCAAATTTTTTTTTCTGTAGAAAATTAATCTTCTTGGTGAAAAAATCATCTATTTGGTTACAAGTTCATCTATATTTTGTTGACATTTGAACAATTTTGTTAAAAACAGTAGTTTTTTTTTATGTTGTATTTTGTGTTTTTATGTAATCCAAAGTAATCCTATGCAATCTGGAGTAATCTTAGGTAATTCAGAGTAATTTTGTATATAGAGGTATTCCGATATAATCGGGATTAATTAAAAAATTAATTAATTAAAATAATTAAAATTAATTTTAAAAAAATTACCTCCGCTAGACCGAATTTTTTCCCTCGCGATGTATAGATAACAGATATAAATCGTTGCAGATAAAAAATGCAGTCATCGAAACTAAATTTAAAAAAGGTGAAATTAAAAATGAGAATATTTCGTATAAAAACATCTTTTATTGAAAACAGTTAATACTTAAACATAATTTTAATAAAATCGTGGCAGTGATTCTCGCATAAAATTCTTGCAAAATTCTCTTTTTTACAATCAAAGAAAAAAATGCCACTATTGGTCACTTCACACACGAAATGTGAAACTCGTGAGTGTTTTTACTTTCATCACAAAACATAAATCTTTTTATTTTAAAATTTCATTGATCTCTACTAATTGTCTTGGAGATTTCGTATTCTCTCACTGGGCAAATATCACATTTCAGAGAAATTAAGTTACTGAGTCATCGAATTTTTTATTTAAGTGATTAGAATTAATTGTCTATTATTTTCTCATGATTTAAGGAAATTAACATAGAATAATCTCTAAGATTTCTTAATATAACCTTAAGGCAAAATAAATTCCTAAATTTCTTTTTAAAAACTTCGCGGGAAGCAGATTCGCATAATCTAATATCTATATATTTATCCCAAACTTTTTTGTGCAACATCTCCTTAAATCTCTGAGTGATTAAATCATTAATTAAGGCTTGTGAAAATTCGAATTATCAAAAACTCCAGGCCTGATTTTGCATGGTGGCCGTCGGAGCCTCCCCACTTATTTTTTTCTTTACAAACTCAGACCTGCTTCTCTCCATTTATCGGAAAGACCAAAATTAAAATCGTAGACAATATTCGTAGACGGGAGAGTTTGTTAAAAATATAGTCTTCCTAATTACTCTTAATTGCAGTCAAGGACGATTCCTTCATCCTGGCCTGCTATGCATAACTGATAACATCTCAGGTCAGAAACCAGTCGAAGAACCGATCGCGTCAGGGTCGGTTGGTCCTGAAACAAATTTCTTTTATAAGCGTATGGCGTGAAAATATCAAGAGGTACATAATTTACTTTTAGAGATTCAATTTACGGGGGATACTGAAACAATTACGAACCTAACATTGAATAATTCCAAACACTTTAAACATTACTTTAAACTCAATTACATTTTTTTCACTCTCAAATTTAAATTATTTATTCAAATAACGAGCAAGATAGCCCAATTACAAAAATCTTATCAATTTGTTAAATATAAATCAATTTCAGTTGAAATTATACCAAATTTTAAATTGGGTAATTGCAATTTTAAATTGTACACTTACGAATACACTGAAATGGTATTTTTCAAAAATTAAATGCTTTAAATTTGCAAATATTGCTTAATTGTATTTGTATATCTTGTATTTTTTAAATTTGGAAGTATTTAATTTTGAAATGTACAATTTAGAACATTCGAATGCAAAACTGTAACCATTACAATTTAAAAATGGCAAATCTTGTAAGCCCGAGAATTTAATAAAAAATGTAATCAAGAATTAAATCAAGTATAAACCAAATTTGTAGTTATATCTCGAGGAATTCAATAATCGTAAGATAAAAGTGATACATGTGACCGTTTTTTAATTTATTTCAGGCAAAAAGTTAGTTTTTCTATGCTGCAAGCCGTTTTTTCGGCAGAAAATTTGTTTTTACCTCGAAAGGGGCCTAATCCCTACTTTTTATTCATTAGTTATGGAAAGTCAGAAATTCGTTTATTCGAGAAACTTTATATTGGCCAGAAAAAAAAATTCTTAAAAGGCCAATAATAATTATTAATTTTTGGAGCAAAATTACATTTAATGTTAAAAAATCTCCAGATCGAAAAATTGGTTAGAAGTTTTCGTTATTTTTCTTTTTTACTCAAATATTAGCCTAAATTTGTCGATATACTCAAAATCAATTTCGCCACATTATTAGAAAGTTATAGCGTACAGTTGTATTTTCGAAAAAAAAAAAACTTTATAATATAAGATTTCAATCGACTTCACGGAATTTCAAAAGATTTGCAAAGATTTCAACGGACTTTAAGAGATTTTAAGAGATTTGAAGTCGTTTCGATGATTTAACGGGATTTCAAAGGACTTTAAGAGATTTCAAAAGATTTAACGGAATTTCAAAGGATTTCCAAATATTATAAAGAATTTTGAGAGATTTTAAAGGATTTTAAGAGACTACAAAAGATTTAACGGACTTTCAAAGGATTTCCAAATATTATAAAGAATTTTGAGGGGTTTCAAGATATTCGGTAAGATCCCCACGATTTTGGAAGACTTCAATGAATTTTAAAGGGATTTCAAGATTGCAAGGCATCTCGTAATTTTTCGAAATATTTTATAGAATTTAAAGGATTTAACCAAATTTTCCCAGATTTTAAGGGATCATGAAAAACTTTAGGGTATTTCAAACGATTTAAAAGGGTTACGAGAAGTTTAACAAATTGCAAGAGTTTGAAGAAATTACCTGGTACAACTTGAGAGAGAATTTCAATTTTTCAAGGGATTTTCCAAGACTTTAAGGGAGTTCAAGGAGTTTGATCAGGTTTTAAAACATTTTACGGAATTTCCAGAGATATTGAAGGATTTCGACGGATTTGTAGGGATTTTTATGGATTTTAAGGAACTAAGTACAATTTATGTGTATTACAAATGATTTCAATGGATTTTAAAAGATTTTAAGGGATTTTAAGAGATTTCGAAGATCTGAAGGGATTTCATAAGATTTCAAACGATTTTACGGAATCGCAAAAGATTTTAAGAGATTTCGTAAGATTTCAAAAGATTTAACGGAACTTCGAAGGATTTACAATTATTATAAAGAATTTTAAGGAATTTCGAGAAATTTGATAGTTTTTCAAAAGATTAAGGGATTTCAAGAGATTTGGAAAGATTCTCATGGATTTAACCAAACTTTTCGAGATTTTAAGAAATTTTAAATGATCTCACGGTATTTCAATTATTTTTAAGGGATTTTCACAGTTTTTTTGGAAGGATTTCAAGGGATTTCCAGGTAGCTCAATCGTTTTAAAGGGATTTCAAGAGATTATGTACGATATCTGTGGAATTTAAATGATATAATGATATCATGTGTATAATAGTATAAAAAGTAATTTCAGCATCTAAAACAGGTTTCAATTAGCATATTTAAAAAAAATAATGAGAAAGAGAAAACTTCAATCCACAAGTTTTTGTACGGACCCACTTAGAAATTTTTTAATTATTCATGTTCTTATGTAAAATTGTTTAATTGATCTAATTTTAATTTTTCGTTTTATTTCTAACTTGTAAGTTTTCCAACACTTTTGCACTTGAAACAATTTTGAAATCGTATACCTATATATTATGTATAGTTAAATATTCTTATTTAAATTACTGAATGCTAAAAAATTAATTTATCAGCGCTTAGAAACAAATTTAATTAGGAATTCCTTTAATTGAAAATAGTTCAAACTTTTTAAATCAGATTTGCAAGAATAGAAGGACGAGTTTTTGTTACCATGTAAAATATTTGATAGGGTTTTGAAAATGACACTTACAGTTGATTTATCGAAGTTTTCCATTAAGATCGTCCTTTGCACGTTGTCCAAGCCTTCGCAGCTTGTTAAAAATGTTGGTATAAAATTACCAAAGAACCAGGCGAGATCCACAGTCGCGAGACTGTGTATGGCATTGGCTATTTCATCGGCCAATAAATTGTGAGATCTGTAAAAAAAATGAATAAAATATAATCTTATCCATTTTATTAATTCCTAAAGTTTACTTGTATTTGAAAATGTAATACGGACCGATGAAAAAGTACAGTAAAAAGCGCCATCAGGAACCTCTCAAGAAGATGGTTTTTGAAAATGGCACGCTGATAGAGTCGCCATCTTCCATTGAGTTCTTCAAGACTTTGCAGACTTTGGCGAAAAATGTTGACGTCTGACTGTAGTAAGGCCTGTCCAAAAGCTTCTAAAATCGCCACCAGTTCTTCCTTATGCTCAATGGGCTCTTCGCCTTCCGGTTGACCGAAAGTTCGAAGTATGGACGAGTTGTAAAAGTACTGCCACCGATGAATTAAAATACTGAAAAAAGGAATACATTTTTTGTTTAAACAATACATATTAAAAATATAAAGCAAGAAGAAGAAGAAGAAGAAGAAGAAGAAGAAGAAGAAGAAGAAGAA
>CAKNYM010047762.1:91668-125378 GCA_932195095.1 Andricus curvator
AAGAAGAAGAAGAAGAAGAAGAAGAAGAAGAAGAAGAAGAAGAAGAAGAAGAAGAAGAAGAAGAAGAAGAAGAAGAAGAAGAAGAGGGAGATTGGACCTTACAAATAAAAAAAAACATTACCTGTGAAATAATCGCAATAAGACGAGAGTTGTGTCTGGATGAGAACTCAGATCACTGTTCACTGCTGGCCAAACGTGTCCAAGACACAAACTAGTTACAGACGGAACAAACGCTTTAAAAGCGCTGCTTGGGGCCGACACGACCAGAATCAAAATTTCTAAAAGCTGATCAAGCGCAGGTCCCGATGAGATATTTTCCCTAACAGAGATAAATGAGAAAAGAGATTGAAAATCCTCTAACGGAGCGTCCATTAATTATGTAAGGCTTTTTAGGAAGGGGGGCTAATTGAAGCCTGTTTTGGCTGCTGAAAGTTCTTTTTATAATGTTATACACATTGCGTCATTATCTGTTTCATTTCATCTTTATTAAGAAATATTTCATATTATATATGTCCAATAAATATAGATTCGAGGAGTTAACCATTCTTGAAATCTGGTGTATACATTTCATAAAATCTCGTGAAATCCCTGGAAATCTCTGCAATTCTTTGAAATCCCGTTAATTCTTTTGAAAATGTTGTAAATTCCTTAAAACTTTTTGATTGATGTGAATATTCCTTGAAATCCTGTGAATTCTATGGAAATAGTTCATAACATCTAAAAATCCGTTAAAAACGAATAAGCCCCCTTGAAATTTCTTAAAATCCTTTAACAACTGTGGAACTCCCATTATATTCATTAAGATTCAGTACAATCTTTTGAAACCCTTGAAATCGTTTGCAATTTTTAAACTTCCATAAAAATCTTTGAAAATCCTGGAAATTCCGTGAAATATATCGCAATTTTACGAGATCCCTTGAAATATTTGAATCACTTTTAAATTAATTGAAACCTTACTTATATGCTTTGGAATATTTTGAAATCTCTTAAAATCCTTTTAAATCCTGTGAAATCATTTTACCCGCTTTAAATCTCTTAAAATAAGTTAAAATCCCTTACTAACATTTAAAATCTTTGCAAATCTTTTGAAATCCCGTGAAATCTTATAAAAACGCTTAAATCCTTTTAGATCCCTTTAAATCTTCGAAACCCATTAAAATCTCCTGAAATCCTTTAAAATTCGTGAAAATATTTCGGTATCTCTTGAAATCCTTTGAAATCCGGTTAATTCTTTTGAAAATTTTGTAAATTATGTGGATATTCCTTGAAATCCTATGAATTTTATGGATATCTAACATGATCTCTTGAAAACCCTTTAAAACGATTAGGCTCCCTGAAAATCCCTGAAAATCCCAGGAAATCCTTAAAAAACTGCGGAAATCCCAGAAAATTCTTTGAGATTCAGGAAAATATTTTGAAATCCTTAAAATCTTCAAAATACAATGGAAATCCCTTAAAATCTCTTAAATGCGGTTGAAATCCTTAACATTCCGTGAAATATTTCGAAAGATTACGAGGTCCCTTAAAATATTTGAAATCCCTTTAAGATTCATTGAAATCTTATGAAATCCGCTAAAACCCGTGGATATACTTTGAAATGTTTTGAAGTCTCTTAAAATCCTTTTAACTCCCGTGAAATCATCCCCCTTTACATCTTTTAAAATTCACTAGAATTCCTTCAAATCCTTTAAAATCTTTGCAAATCTTTTGAAATCTTATAAAACCCCTTCAAATCCCTTGAAATTTTTGAAATCCCATTAAAATACCCTGAAATCCTTAAAAATTCGTTAAAATACTTCGGTATCTCTTGAAATCTTTTTGAATCCCGTAAATTTTTTTGAAAAATTTGTAAGTCTCTCAACAATTTTAAAGTGATATGATTATTCCTTGAAATCCTATAAATTCTATGGATATCGTACATAATCTCTAAAATCCCGGTAGAACGATTGAGCCCCCTGGAAATCTCTTATAATCCTTCAAAAATTGTGTAAATCCCAAAAAATTCTTTAACATTCAGTGAAATATTTTTAAATCCTTGAAATCTTCAAAAATTCATTAAAATCTCTTAAATTCGGCTCAAAACCTTGAAATTCCGTGGATATACTTTGAAATGTTTTGCAATCTCTTAAAAGCCTTTTAACTCCCGTTAAATCATCGAAACCTCTTTAAATCTCTTACAATTAGTTAAAATCCCTTAATATCCTTTAAAATCTTTGTAAATCTTTTGAAATCACGTGAAATCTTCTAAAAACGCTTAAAATCCCTTTAGATCCCTTCAAATATTCTAAATCCCATTTAAATCTCCTGAAATCCTTCAAAATTCCAGAAAATACTTCGGTATCTCTTGAAATCCTGTTACTTCTTTTTAAAATTTTGTAAATGATGTGAATATTCTTTGAAATCCGATGAATTCTATGGATATCGTATATAATCTCTAAAATCTCTTTAGAACGATTGAGCTCCCTGGAAATCCCTTAAAATCTTTCAAAAATTGTCTAAATCCCAAAAAATTCTTTCAGATTAAGTGAAATCCTTGAAATCTTCAAAAATTCATTAAAATCTATTAAATTCGGTTCAGATCCTTGAAATTCCGTGAAATATTTCTTAATATTACGAGATCCCTTGAAATATTTGAAATCACTTTAAAATGAATTAAAATCTTGAGAAATGCTTTAAAGTCCGTGGATATACTCTTGAAAGTTTTGAAAGCCCTTAAAATACTTTTAAATCTTTTGAAATGTGTTAAAAACCCTTCAAATACCTTAAGTCTTCGAAATCCCATCAAAAGCTCCTAAAATCCTTCAAAATTCATAAAAACAGTTTGATATCTCTTGAAATCCTTTGAAATCCCGTGAATTATTTCGAAAATTTTGTAAATCCCTTAACATTTTTCAAATGATGTGAATATTCCCTGAAATCCTGTGAATTATATGGATATCCTACATAATTTCTTAAAATCCCTTTAAATTGATCGAGCAACCTGGAAATTCCCTAAAATCCTTTAAAATCTGTGGTAATTTTATAAAATTCTTTGAAATTCAGTAAAATCTTTTATTACGAGATCCCTTGAAATATTTGAAATCCCTTTAAAATTAATTGAAATTTTACGAAATCCTTTACAATCCGTAGATTTGGAATGTTTTGAAATCTCGTAAAATCATCCATTAGAATCCCTTAAAATCCTTTAAAATCTTTAAAAAAAATCTGTGTTGAAATTTCATAAAAACCCTTAAAATCCCTATAAAGCTTCCAAATCCCATTAAAATCCCCTGAAATCCTTTAAAATTTGTGAAAATACTTCGGTATCTATTGAAATCCTTTGAAGTCCCGTGATTACTTTTGAAATATTTTAAAATCTCTTAAAATCCTCTCAAATTAGTAATGTGTGTTGATCTTCAAAGTCGTGATTTTTTTGAAACATAATCAGATGAGATTAAAATGTGCTGGAGATAAAAAATCTGTAATCTCTTGAAATCTCGTTTACAGTGAGGATAATTGATATATTTTTAATATAATGAGTAAAAATATATAGAATCTTACGAAAAAGGAAGTGGGGGAAGGGCACCAAAATTTTATGAATCCTTGCAATAGGTGTGGGGAGGATGTCTAAAATTTCAAGAATCATCCTTACGTAATTAATGGACAATGTACAAAAGTACATCTCAACTAATATTATCTCTTTAAAAAAAAAATACAAACCTAGTATAAATATGTAACATTTCCTGAACCGCATTTTGTGTAAATTCAGGGCCAAGTTGTTGCTGGAGGACCAAAAAGGTCGTGTGTAGAAAACTAAGGAGCGTTTCGCTCGTTCCCTGATTTCTGATAAGATGCGGTAAAAGTTCTAAAATTCGCTTCACTCTTTGGTCCAGACTCGCGTGCACTAGTTTTTTAATCATCGTCGAAGAAGAGGAACAATCTTCGAGAAGTTGTTTCAGAGGAATGACGGCTGCTGATACGGAAGATTCGGAAGGTACTGGTTGTCCTTCGACTCCGAGAGGCTCTGAGAGCGCAGCCACAAGGACATCTTGAAAATTAAATTTATCATTAAAATGTATGGTCAGCAGGCCATATGTTAAAAAATTTTCTGATTTTACAACACTTTACAATACAATATGTAATGTAAAATTACAATTGAGATATTGTAACGTGAAATTATAATATTTATAAAGTGATTCATTAAAATTACAGGCCTCGGACTCACTTTAGAGATCAAAAATAGTGTAAATAGTGTAACAAATTTGAAAAATTAGTGTCATGAAATTTTTGAAGTATTAAACTTATGTTTAGTCCTAATTTAAAAGCGTATAGTCCGAAATAAAAAAATGTGCAATAAAAAATTAATTTCATTTGATAAGCAAAATTTCTAGTTTTCTAATTTAATATTTTTAAAGGATTAAAAATGAACTTCAATGTTTATTTAAAATCTTATTCTTTAGTCTATAAATCGTCCCACTAGGCGAACTAAATTAATAGAACCCAATAAGAAAATCTAACTTTTTTTGGTTGTAAGTTAATTTTTTCGGTTGAAAAATCTACTATTGCATTGTTGATTAAAAAATTTTTTATTTGGTTCAAAACTGAACTATTTTGTTCAAAATTCAACAATTTTGTTAAAAAGCCATACTTCGTGGTTGAAAATTCAACAAATTGTCTGCACTTTTTTTCTTTCTAGACTAACAAATTTTTGTTCGTTTGAATATTCAACTATATTGTTGAACATTTATCTTTTTGGTTTGAAAATTCATCTCGTTCTGTAGAAATTTCACATTTTTTGTTAAAAATTAATCAGTTTCGGTTGAAAAAAAAACATTTTTGTAGAAAATTCGTATTTTCGGCTCAAAAATTTAACAATTTAATAGAAAATTGACCTATTTGTTGAAAGTTTATGTATTTCGTTAAAAATTTGTCTTTTTTGGTAGAAAATAATTTTTTTTGGTTAAAAATGAAACTGATTGGTTGAAAATTAATCGGTTTTAGTTAAGGATTCAAGTATTTTATTAGAAATTCCTTCTTGTTGTTAAAATAAAACTGTTTTTTATTTTGAATTGAAATATTTTTTGTTGAATTATCAACTATTACATGTTTAGTTGAAAATTCATCTTTCTAGGTTGAAAACTCATCTCTTTTTACAGAAATTTCACCTTTTATATTTAAAGATTAAATTGCCTGTTTAAAAATTAT
The DNA here is from genome assembly GCA_932195095.1 of Andricus curvator. Classification (NCBI taxonomy): domain Eukaryota; kingdom Metazoa; phylum Arthropoda; class Insecta; order Hymenoptera; family Cynipidae; genus Andricus; species Andricus curvator. Next base: position 96,853 of record CAKNYM010047762.1, read on the forward strand.
TCTGTTTCGGTTGAAAATTAACTTTTTTGTAGAAAATTCGTATTTTCGGTTTGAAAATTCATCAATTTGGTAGAAAATTTAACTATTTGGTTGAAAAATTAGGTATTTCGTTGAAAATTTGTCTTTTTTGCTAGAAAATAAATTTCTTACTTAAAAATGCAACTATTTGGTTGAAAATTAATCTGTTTTAGTTGAGGATTCAAGTATTTTGTTGAAAATTCCTTTTTGCTGCTAAAATCCAATTGTTTTTTATTCTAAATTAAAATATTTTTTTGTTGAAATATCAACTATTACAGGTTCCGTTGAAAATTAATTTTTTTCGTTGAAAAATCAATTCCTTGGTAGTTGGCAGTTGAAAATTCGTTTTTTTTTGTTAAAAATTAATTTTTTTAACTGTCAACTGAACTTTTTTGTTGAAAATTCATATTCTCAGGTTAAAAAATTCTTGAATGAAAATATAACTACTCCATTTTAGGCTAAAAATTGATATTTTTTAGTTTAAAAATTTAACTATCTAGTGAAACAAATTTTAAACGAAAAATGTATACTGAATAAATGTATGTATTTTGTAGAAATCTCATCTTTCAAATGTTTTGTAGAAAGCTAATCTTTTTCATTAAAAATGGAAATTTTTTAACGAAAAAAAAGCGAAAAAATATAAACTAAAAGTAATTAAATATGGACTAACATCACATCCATTCTTGGTTGAAAATTTATGTATTTTGTTGAAAATTCATCATTTTTGGTAAAAAATAATTCTTCTTGGTTGAAATCTCAACTATTTATTTGGTGAAAAATTTATGTATTCTGTTAGGAATTCAACTCCTTGGTAGTTAAAAATTCGTTTGTTTTTGTTTGAAATTTAATTTTTTTAAATAAAAATTTAACTTTTTTGTTGAAAATTTATATTCGTGCGTTGAAAATTCAACTGTTTTGTAGAAAATTTGTCTTTTTGTCTTGAAAATTCAACAGTTTGGTAGGAAATTCAACTATTTGGTAGAAAATTAAACTGTTTTGTGGAAGATTATTTTTTTTTAAATTAAGAATTCAGCTACTCCATTTTTTTTGGTTAAAAATTGATATTTTTTATGTTAAAAATTCAACTGTTTGGTTAAAAAAAATAGTAACGAAAAAAATATAAACTAAAAGTAATCAAATAAAATTAGGACTGACTTCATGTATTTTGTTGTAAATTCATCTTTTTCGGTAAAAAATTAATATCCTTTGTTGAAAATTCTACTATTTGGTTAAAAATGTATGTATTTTGTTGAGATCTCGTCTTTTTTGGTAGAAAATTCATCTTCTTGGTTGAATATTCAACTATTTGGTGAAAAATTTATGTATACTGCTAAAATCTCATTTTCTTGTAGAAAATTAATCTTCTGTGTTAAAAATTCATCTTTTTGTTAGGAAATTAATCTTCTTAGTTGAAAAATCAACTATTTGGTTAAAAATTTATGTATGTTGTTGAAAATTCGTCTTTTTTGGTAGAAAAGTAATCTTCTTGGTCGGAAGTTCAACTATTTGGTTAAAAATGTATTTATTTTGTAGAGATCTCATATTTTGGTAGAAGATTAACCTTCTGTGTTGAAAATTCATCTTTTTGGTTGAAAAATGAACTATTTGGTTAAAAATTCAACTGTTTTGTAGAAAACTAATCTTTTGAATCTTTAAAACGAGACTTTAACAAAACACATACATTTTCAACCAAATAGTTGAATTTTCAACCAAGAAGATTACTTTTCTACCAGAAAAGACGATTTTTCAATCGAATACATACATGCTTGGTTGAAAATCATTCTATTTTGGTTGGGGTTTTAACTATTTTATTGAAAATTCGTCCTTTTTGGTTCAATTTAACTACTTTGTTGATTCAGACAATTGTGAGAAAATAGTGTCTTTAGTGTTATTTTTTCGAATTATTACGAAAATAGTGTCAATAGTGTGATGAGTCCGAGGCCTGAAATTACAATACGAGTATTGTAAAGTTTAAAGTTATGCGCGTGCGCCGCTGTGGAGCGGCGCTACAATCGACGGTGAAATTAACATGTGTTTTGGTAATAAACTGCCATTCCTATGTTTAGAACATAACTTTTTTTTAACGAGGATGCATTCTAGAATTAAATATGTACTATTTTGAATTTTAATTTACATACTCATTAAGCGTTGCCGCATGGAATTATCCCCAGGTGGAAGAATGATTCCATTGATTAATGCCCTTCGCAGTACTTTAACAGTGTCAGGTTTCAGATGAGGATATATTTGCGCGCAGAGTAAATCAGTAAAAGGGGATTGATCCCATAAATTTGGTTTGAGAATGGCGGTGACACTCTGAAGCAAATGAGCAGCCGAGTGAACTAAATTCGCTGGTGGAGCTTCACATGGCGAAGTATATGTCAGTGCCCAAAGGCACGATTGTGTGCAACGTTGACTTAGAGTTTCTTTTATTTTTTCTGGACGTCTACAAATCCAATGGCACCAAGCTTGAAGGGACGCCAATAATTGCGAGTGTCTGAAAAGATTAAGAATTAAAAAACAGACTTAAACAACATGGATTTTTTCTCTAAATAATTTCGGAATAGTAACTTACACTTCGACGAGATCAATCACGATTTCAGCGGGTTGGAGTGCAGCCCTAAACAGTTGATTGTCTCTGGCAAAATCACAAACATCTAAAGTTTGCAATACCAGTTCTTCAGTCAGTGCGTGATCCGAGCTAGGCTGATCACCTGCAGATAAAATTAATAACTCTCAGAAGAAGGAAACTTCATTGTATTTTTGGTGTGTGAAACTGAATGAGGAAAGTGATATTTACCGATAAAAAGGGTGTAGAGTCTAGCTAATGCTTGTGTGGTTGAAGCCAAATCACGCAAATTTGAGTGAACACTTGAAGCTTCGTTTTCATTTAATAGAAGTACTTGTCCATTGGCTACTGCGGATCCCAACTCACCAAATACTCCTAATGCTTCTCTCCATGATTGATACTGTCAGTTTTCAAATTTATTAAAAAAATGTCTACGAAAATTATTTTAAGATGAAGGATGTTAAATTAAAAATTTTGAAATACTGATTTCAAATATACAATTCTTTTAACTTAAACGAAAGCACCTTTGCAGGATCCAAATTAAATTTAAAGCAATCGTTTAACAATAGTTACTCAGCTTGAAGGATTCGCATTCTGGGTTTAATTTTGAACTAGTGTTGCCTTAATTTTCAAATGTTATTAATTTAAATATTTAGAAATTGGTATACTTCTAACTTTATAATTTGAACAAAAATTTAAATGGTTGCAAATTCGAATAAATTTCTCGTCCATTATTTAATTTAAACTTCATTCCATTTGAAACTAGAACGTTTTCTATTTCAACTCTTATTAATTGGGAAAAATTCCTAATTCAATTTATTATTAATAATAAAAATAATAAAAACGAATAGTTAAATTGTGAACGCTTTCGGGTTTTTAATTAAAAATTAATTAAATTTAAACTGTTCAATTCTAACCGCTTTAAATTCTAGATTGATGAAATTGCAAACGCTTTCAATGTCATATAATTACATTTTGAAGTATCTACTTGAAGTTCTGAACATTCAAATGAACGAATTTGTTATTGATTGCTTTGAAAACTTAGAAACAGGGCTTTTATTCAATTTGAATTAAAAACATCCTTTTAAATTAAATTTGAATTAATTTGTAACTTAAAATTGCTATACAACAATTAATACTTTTTTGAGACTGTATAATAAACTATAATATGAAAAATTTATAAAATAAAGTATTTTTCATCTAATCTACCAATACAGTCGTATTCCTATTGTAAATTTGTACAATTTTCATCTATTGCAATTTTCTCTAAAATTGAACAGATAATATACATTAAGTAGCCAGTAAATAACTAATAACTTTCAAAGTATTCATTTTAGAGAAAATTGCAATGGTTACAAATTGTGCAAATTTACGAGAAGAATGCGAGTGCTATGGTAAATTTGATGAAAAAAATGTTATTTTGTATATTTTCCATATTGTTGGCCATAAGTTGAGATTATTGTGGGTTTTAAATCATCTCAAATTTTAGAGGAAACTCAGACGAATTCATAAACCTATATTCAAAATCACTTACATTTATTATTTGAGAAATATTATATATTAAAGTTTTATGCCGTTTGGGGAGCACTGAATATACTCCGATTTGTCTCAAATTTATACAATAATTTTTTTTTATCATTTAGAAAAAAAATGAATGTGCATCGTAAATTTTGGAAGTTGATGTTTTTTTAATCCTAATACACTTTAATCACTTAAATCCAATTTAGATTTCCATCCTTTGGATTTTTCGACCCACCCTAATATATACATTAATCACATCTTCGAGCACATAGAGATGCACCTTGAAGGCAGTTAATTACATAAAGAAAAGTATGAATGAAATTTTCCTTTTAAATACGTTATTTTTTTAGTTTAAAGTATTTTTTACATTACTCTTTTCTTTAAAAACTAACTCTTTACTGATCAGGCTGTCTACTCAAATCCTGGAAAAAATTCCCTGACAATTCCAGGATTTTTTTCCAGGCATCTCAAGATTTTTCCAGGTACAATTTTTCAGAGTACGGAGCCATTCAAGTATTTCGCATTTTTTTCAACAATCGACTCGGAATATGTATGCAATTTTACGAGTTTATTATAAATACTGTTTTTTTCAGTTCTTGTGAATATCTAAGTATGTCAAAATAGTACTATTCATATGTAAAAGTAAAAAACTTTAAAATTTTTTTTTAAATTAATAATTAAATTTTCAACCAAAAAAATGAATTTCCTACCAAAAAGACAAATTTTCAATAAAAGATATGAATTTTGATCCAAATATTTGAATTTTCAATCAAATAGTTTAATTTTCAACAAAAATAGTTAAATTTTCCAAGAAAGTGAGGAATCTTCAATTAAAATTATGAATCTTCAACTGGAATACTTGAATTTTTAACCAAAAAGATGAATTTTCAACAAAAAAAAAGCTTAATTTTCGACCAAAAAAGACGAATTTTCACAAAAATACATGAATTTTTAAGTAAAAAAGATACATTTTCAACCAAACATTGAACAGTTAAATTTCCAGTTAAAAATAATTTTAAAACCAAAGAGACGAATGTTCAACTAAAATGATGGAAGATTCAACTGAATTAAGTAAATTTTCAGTTAAGAAAATTGAATTTTAACGAAAGAGATGAATTTTCAACTAAAATGATGGAATATCCAACTGCATTAAGTGAATTTTCAGTACAAAAAAATAATTTTCAACTAAAGAGATGAATTTTCAATTAAAATCATGGAATATTCAACTGGATTAAGTAGATTTTCAGTTAAAAAAATTAATTTTCAAACAAGAAGATTATTTTTTTTACCAAAAAAGACGAATTTTTGACAAAATACATGAATTTACAACTAAACAAGATAATTTTTCAGCAAAAAATGGAAGTTACATTTTCTGTTAGAAAATAATAATTTTAACAAAAAAAAAAAAACAACAACGAAATTTCAACAAAATAGTTAAATTTTCCAACAAAGTGACAAATTTTCGACCAAAATTATGAATCTCTACTGGAATAGTTGAATTTTAAACCAAAAAGATAAAATTTCAACAACGAAGATTAATTTTCGACCAAAAGAGACGAATTTTCACTAAAATACATGACTTATCAAGTAAAAAAGATAATTTTTTAACAAACAAATTGAAAAGTTAAATTTTCAATTTAAAAAATTTAATTTCAACGAAAGAGATGAATTTTCAACCAAAATGATGTAGTATTCAACTGGATTAAGTAAATTTTCAGTTAAAAAAAAATTAATTTTCAACCAAGAAGATTAATTTTCTACCAAAAAAGACGAATTTTCAACAAAATACATGAATTCTCAACTAAAAAAGATAAAAATTCAACCAAAAATTGAATAGGTCAATTTTCAGTTGAAAAAATTAATGTTTAACCAAAGAGATGAATTTTCAACTAAAATGACGGAATATCCACCTGGAATAGTTAAATTTTCAGTAAAAATATTTTCAACGAAAAAAAAGCGAATTTTCAATAAAGTAGTTAAATTTGCAACCAAGAAGATGAATTCTTAACGCAAAATGTAATAGTTGATAATTCAACTGAAAAAGATTTTAATCTTAAATAAAAAACAGTTGAATTCAATCAAAAAAGACGAATTCTCAACAAGAGTTGAATTTTCAACTAAAAAAACTTTTCAGTCAATAGAGAAAGAAAATTTTTAACCAAACTAAAAACTAAAAAAGATAAATTTTCAACCAAAAATTGCATAGGTCAATTTTCAGTTAAAAAAATTAATGTTCAACCAAAGAAGAGATAGATTTTCAACTAAAATGACGGAATATCCACCTGGAATAGTTAAATGTTCAGTAAAAAAATCATTTTCAACAAAAAAAAGCGATTTTCAACAAAGTAGTTAAATTTTCAACCAAAAAGATGAATTCTTAACGAAAAATGTAATCGCTGATAATTCAACCAAATAGGATTTTAATTTTAATTAAAAAACAGTTGAATTCAGCCAAAAAATACGAATTCTCAACAAGAGTTGAATTTTCAACTAAAAAAGACTTTTCAGTCAATAGAGAAAGAAAATTTTTAACCAAACCGTTGAATTTTCAATTTAAAAAAATAATTTCCTATAAAAAAACGAATTTTCAACAAAGTAGTTAAATCCAGTAATATAAAGCTACTTTTACAAATGAAAAAATATTGTTGCAATTTGAAAAAATTAAATCTTTGAATACGGATTCACGCAATCAGAAAATGTTTAATTTAAAATTATCTAATTATAAAGATTCAATTTTTTCTAGTTTTCAATTTCAATTTTAAAACTGAAATTTTAAAATGGGTTCGAATTCTATTTAATAAATCAATCAGTATTTCTTACCAAGAGCGTGAATATTGGAATAGGAGATATGTCAGCGATTTTCGCCAAACACTCGATATTGCACCTCAAATAATGCTGCCACTCCGTTTCCTCCTGGAAGATCGAATGCCAGATTAAAAAAGTTAATGGAAAAAATCTTCGGGATTTTATATTTCTTTTTAAAATCATTCTTACATTCTCGTCGAGATTTTCTGTATCAAGGTACTTTAAAGTTCGAGCCTCTATTTTAAAACTGATTTTTTGTAAGACACGTTCAGCGACTGCTAGTGCAACGGTCGCATATTGCGATTGAGTGCTTTCTAAAAGCACAATCCACACCTCCAAACAACGCAAATATGCATTTACGGTGGAGCATTGTTGGAAAGTGTGATGATATAAAACCTCCAGTAATGTATTCACTGGAAACTTTGGGCAGGATTCTACCCTTTTTAGGTGATTGGTTACAAATAGTTGTAAAAATTCAGTCGTTTTTTCCATGTAGCTGACAAGAAAAATAGTAAGATTAAATTTCGAGTAAATAATAATCGTTTTTATTATTACCAATGGTTTAGTCGAGGCCTGGCGTGGCCTGGCGCCGCCAAGGTACTTTTTTTGAAGGCTTGGCGACGCCAAGCCACTTTCTTGTCACACGGACGATTTTTCAGTAACGGGGCATCGATAAACTACGTCACCAATTTTGGACTTTTTTACCTCACCCCTCCCCGAAAGAAACGTAGCCGTTGGCTAAAGACGGATTTTACGCTTATAAATTATTTTAAATGAAATTAATGTAGATAAGATATTGAATTTGATTCGAAACACTGTAAATTCCTATGATGAAATAGTTGAATTTTCAACCAAAAAATATTTTTTACCCAAAAAGAGAAGAATTTTCAACACAAAAGGACGAATTAAAAAAATATAATAATAAGTTTTAACCAAACAGTTGCATTAACAACCAAATGGATGAACTTTCCAGTGAAAGACACAAATTGATTGATTTTTCTACCACAAAAGATGAATTTTCAATCCAAAAGGATGAATTTTTAACAACATATTTGAATTTTTGACCGAAAATGATGACTTTAACAAAATAGTTAAATTTTTAACAAAATAGTTGAATTTTCAGCATACAAAGATGCATTTTCAATTAAATGGTCGAATTTTCAAACAAAAAAGATTAAAATTCAATCAAATATTTGTATTTTCAAGATGAAAAGACAAATTTGTTAAAAGACAGTTGAATTTTCATAAAAAAGTCACTTTTGAACCACGAAAGATGACTTTTCTACCACGAAAAATTAATTTTACATAAAAGAGTAAAATTTTTAAGCTAAAAAGTAGATTATTTTAGAAAACAGTGGACTTTTAAGTCGAAAAAGATGAATTTTTAACAAAAAAGATAATTTTCAATCCAGAAAGATAAATTTTTAACAAGATAGTTAAATTTTCAACCAAAAAGTTGAACTTTCAACAAACAAGAATAATTTTCTACCAAAAAAGACGACTTTTTAAAAAAATATATGGATTTTCTACCAAAAAGATGAATTTTTGGACCAAGAAGTTTAATGTTCTATCAAACAAGACGAACTTCCAACTTATCCAAAATACAGGATAAAGTATTAACCAAACGTGGAATAGTCCAATTTTCAGATAAAAAAATAATTTTTAACAACAAAAAAATGAATTTTTAAAAAGTTGTTAAATTTTCAACCTGAAATATGAATTTTCGACCAATAAGATTAATGTTCTACCAAAAAAGACAAATTTTGAACAAAATACATGAATTTTCAACCAAATAGTTTAATTTTCTACCAAATTGTGGAATTTTCAACTGCAATTATGAATCCTAAAAAAAATTATTTTCTTTATAAGGTATTTCAACAAAAGTCAAATAATCGACTTTTCAAACAAAAAAGATGAATTCTCAACGAAGCATGTAACAGTTGATATTTCAATGAAGCATTTTTAACCAAAAAGGATACATTTTCAACCAAGAAGATTAAATTCCTACGAAGAAAGACAAATTTTCAACAAAATCATGAATTTTCAACCAAAAAATTGAACTTTTAACGAAAAAAAAAAAATAAGGCTTTAACTGAAGAGGATACATTTTTAACCAAAAATGGAAGATTCAACTCAGTTTCAATTTTTATTTTCAACCAAACATGAAACGAATTATCATCAAAATAGTTAAATTTTCAACCAAAGAGATGAATCTTTAACTGAAAAAAATGAATTTTTAACAAAGTAGTTGAATTTTGGATAAAAAAGATAACTTTTTAACAACATAGTTGCATTTTCAAAATAATAACTAAACTTTCAACAAAATAATAGAATTTTTATCTAAACCAGATGAATTCCGAACCAAAAATATAATAGTAGCCTTTTCAATGAAAAAACAGAACTTTTACCCAAAAATATAGTAACGTTATTTCCACTTATATTGGGGGGGGGGGGGGTGGGGGGCGGAGTTTTTAGCCCCCCCCCCTCCTCCTCAAATTGATAACGTAGTTTATGGAAAGTACCGCCAGGCCACTTTTTCTTTGAGGACTAGACCACTGATTATTACTCCATTCGATTTTTAATGAATAGAAGTCTGTAAAACATAAAAATGACTTACCTTTCGTCAATTGAGTCTAGTCGCTCCATGGATTGAAATATCTCGATGGCATTTTGAAAAATTTGTAGAAGCAGTCTATCCGTTACACTTGGCGAACATGGTCTGTAGAGCAATTCGTTTATCGTCGTCATTGCCTTAACAGCCATCTCTACTTGCTTACCATTCTATTAAAGTAAAAAAGAATAATCAAATTTTAATAAGTTTTTTTATTCATCCTTTTCTTAAAAAGTAGTAGTATGGTACTGGTAAAAATAATTGCCTGTACCGATAACAAAAACATGACCAGTACCCACAATAAGATTTCTCGGAAAAGTTTAAATGATTTAGGTTTTATTTTAAAAGATTAATTTTTATTTTTGATCATTTCAAAATATGTCGAAAAAGAATCTGGAAGTTTTCAAGTCACTTTTTTTAATTTTGTAGGATTTTAATTTTTTCAGGAAAACTTAATTATTTTAAAAGATATCTCGAAGTTTTGAAAACATTTTTAAATAATTTAAATCTTGAGAAGGTTCCAGAATATTTCAAATGATTTCCTAAAAATTTTTTTAAAAATGTAGAAGATTTTAAAGAAAATTTGTCCAATTATGCACAAAACATTAGAAAAAATTCGAGTAAGTTGAAGATATATTTAGAAGTTTTGAAACGATTCTAATATAATTTAAAATTATAAAAATAGAAATGATATAAAGATAATTTTAAACTGGAAAAGATTGAAAAAAATGCAAAAAATATCGTAGATTTTTGAAGATTTCGAACAAAAAATTTAGAAGCTTTTTAAAAATTTTGATTCGTTTCAAGAAAATAAACAAATGTTTCTTTGTTTGCTTGAAAATTCAACTACTGTTGCACTACTTTAATAAAAATTCATTTTTTGGTTAAAGAATCATTATTTTAGTTGGAAATGCATCTCTTTGATTGAGATTTTTTCCCTTTCTTGACTGAAAAGTATTTTATGGTGGAAAATTCAACACTTGGCATTCAGGATTCAAATTTTTAATGAAAATTCGTCTTATTTTGTAAAATCCAACTGTTTTTGATTTATAATTAAAATCTTTTTTAGTTGAAATATCAAATATTGCATTTTTCGTTGACTTTATTAAGAATTCTTTTTTTTGTTGTTGAAGATTTCCATAAATGTAGTTGAGAATTCAACCGTTAGGATGGAAAATAATTTTTTTTTTAGAATTCATTTTTTTCGGGTTGAAAATTCAAATGTTTTGTAGAAAATTCCTCTTTTTCACTTGAAAATTCGACAAGTTGGTGGAAAATTCAACTATTTGGTAGAATATTGAAGTGTTTTGTTGAAAATTCGCTTTTATAAATAAAAAATTATATATTTTTTTAAATAAAAATTTAACTATTCCATTCTTGGTTAAAAAATACCTCTTTTAGTCAAAAAATTCAATTATTTGGTTAAAAAGTCGTGTTTTTTGATAGAAAGTCAATCTTTTTGGTTAAAAATGTATGTATCTTGTTGAAAATTCATCTCTTCTGGTAGAAAATCAATTTTTTATTAAAAATGCAACTGTTTGGTTGGAAATTAATCAGTTTTAGTTTAGGATATAAGTACTTTGTTGAAAATTATTTTTTTTTCGGTTAAATTTGATTGTTTTTCATTTAAAATTGAAATCTTTTTTTTTAATTTAAACTATTATATTTTTTGTTGAAAATTGAAAAATTGTCGAAATTTGAACTACTTTTAAAAAAATTCATTTTTCAATTCAAGATTCATAATTTTAGTAGAAAATTCATCTCTTTGGTTTAAAATTGAACTACTTTGTTAAAGCTTCCATTTTTTGTGGTCAAAATTAATTTTTAGTGGTAGCAAATTCTTTTTCTTTTCTATTAAATATCAATTTTTTTAATGAAGACTTTACTATTCCATTTTTCGTTAAGAGTTGACCTTTTTAATTAAAAAATTTAACTATTTGGTTGGAAATTCAGGTAGTTAGTTGAAAATTCGTCTTTTTTGGTAGAAAATTAATCTTCTTGGTAGAAAACTTATCGTTTTTGTTGAAAATCTAATTATTTGGTTGAAAATTCAACTGTTTTGTGGAAAGCTCGGCTTTTTAACTTGAGAATTAAACTATTTGGGAATTTGGAAGATTTTTAATTAAATGTGGAAAATGGATAGGATTAACTTGATCATTTTCTTTAGTATTTACCATTGAATCGTGATATTTGGCACAGGCGAATATGGCATCCAACAAGTTGGGTGTGATGTGTTCTGAGAGGATAATCCAACTAAATAAGTGCGCTAAAACTTCAAGAGTTGCTATGCAAACTTCACTGCTGCCTGAACCTAATCCTTCCACGTCTAAAACTGCACGTGCAGGAGGAATACTATTTCCTCCCGTTGGAGAAGGAGGTGGTGTGATTGTGCCCGAACGATTTTGAGATCTATTCGTTTCTCTCAGTAAGGCTGAAACAACACCAATTTACAAATTAATCAATAAAATTATCCTTACACTCTTATAAAGGTAGCTACATTAGTCCAAATTCAAAATTCCATGACTGTCAGGTTTTCCAGGAATACTTTTGAAAAAATACCAAAACTTTTTTTTAAATCCAGTCAATTCTATTCAATTTCAATGCATTATAGATTTTGTAATAGTTCGGCATAGAAAAATACAAATCTGTATTAAAAATCATAATTCTTATTGAATAATTATGAAGTTTTACGATCTTGTATCAAAAATAAAAAGTTTAGAAGAAAAATTATGAAAATATACAACAGCAAAACGCAATATTTATTTTGTATAGTTTCTGTAGAAAATTACGAATTTCTACAAAGATTTATGATAAACTAGCAGTAAATGCACGTTTCTAAATTTTTATTCCCTAGTATTGAAAATATAAACAATTTAAAAATCCCTTAATCAACACATTTATTAACATTAGGTTCTAAAATATTTTGAAACAATAATTAATAATTTATAATTGAAAGTGTTTGAAATTTAAAACAAAAATATTAAACGATTTTGAATTGAAAACGTTCCCAATCAAACAATTTTATATGAGGTAAAATTGTGAAAAAATGATAATATTTTGAACATAATGAAAAGGAATTGAACTTGTACCATTTCCAAATAAAAGCGTTTAAAATTGAATTATTTGAATGTGTTTTAAATTGAAAAATTGTAAATCAGAAGCTCTCAAAATTGAAGACTAAAATTTTGAAAATTGCACAATTCATTGGAAAGAAGTTGAAAATGTATCAATTCTAATTCAAAGCGTTTCCAATTGAATCATTTAAACTTCAAAGAAATTGACATGGTATTATTTCTAATTGAGAGCATTCAAAATTCAATAATTTGAAACGGAAAACTTTTGAAATTAATTTAAACGAAACCAAACTTCATGAAAAATTAAAAAAATTGTATTAACATGAATTGTGATATTTAAACTTTTTTCTACATAAGCCCTTTAGCATTTCAATTATTTTAGGTGAATTTAAATCGTTTAAAAATTAAAAAGTTTCAAATTATTGATCATACTTTTCAAAATTAAACCATCAATTTCAGATATTTCAATTTTTATCTATTTTCAATTTAAACAACACAATTCTTTCCTTTTTAGTTTCAAATCGTTTAATTTTTAACACTTCATTTAGAATTAAAATTCATTCTTGAAATTTTCCAATACAATATTTTTTAATTTTAGATAATTCATTTTTAAAAATGAATCTTTGAAACTGCACAATTTTAGGCCTTATAATTCGAAATTGTTTTGTTTGAAATGTTCAATATTTTGTAACATTTGAAATAAAAAGTTATTCAATTTTCAAAGCCAAGGTTTAGAATCTTCTCATTTTTAAGGCTTGAATTTGAGACAATATAGTCTTAATTTTTCACGGGATTCAATTTATTCTGGAGTCATTTATTTTGGAATTGTTTAATTAATATTCTATGATTTGGAAGAATTGAAAAAAACAGACAATTTTGTAAGTTTAAAATTGAAAACAAAACAGAATATTTTAATCTTAAATTATTAAATTTAAAACTGATTAAAATTGAAGTCAAACAATTTAGAATATTGAAATCTAACATTTTTAAATTTTAACTTAACTATTGAGGCTTTCAATATGAAAATTTGCAATTTTGAAAGATTTAATAGTGAAATTCTCCTGATATTTTTTATATCTGAATTTAAAACTACAACATTGTGAAATCGGGAACCTCGAAAAATTAAGAAATTTCAATCCAAGTATTTTCGAATTTAAACTTTTGAAGCAAAAAAACTTGAGTTTCAAGGCCTCAAAAATAAAAATATTTTAGAATTGCGCATTCAAAACTATAATTTAAAATTGATATTATAGAAAGTTTAAAGATGATAAATATATATTAATATGATAGATTTTTCTAAACTAAAAAAATGAGATTTCAGTGAAAACCCAAAGTAACTCATTTTCACCGTTAACAATTAAAGAATATAAAAATTGTGAATCTTTAAAGTTTCATTATTCTAAAAACTTTGAAAATTATATACTTTCTAATCGGAAACTTTCAAAATGATTTAATTCCAATATGAAGCGTTAAAAATTAAACAATTTCAAACTTCGTTAAGAAATAAAGCATGATTAAATTAGGATCTTGAAACTAAGTCGTTAAAAATAATTAATTTTTAAATATTCTGCATTGCATAACTTAAAAAACTTTTTCGTACCGAAAAACTCCGTTCACTCGTACCGAAATTTCTGTACAAGTAGCGACGGTCGCTATATTAATAATATTGTTGTTAATGATAATTAAAATACCTTTGTCTCTCACTTTACTTCTTTTATTATTTTTTTATCATATTTTATAATATCAAAATATGAATGCTCATTGATTCGCAAAAACACAATGTCAATGAAATATCAAAACCAAAATACTGTGGTTACCATCGCAACCAATATTTAGTAGATTTATGTAAGAATCAAACTATGTAAATTATCCCATTTAAAGTCTATAAGATTTAACTGGAAAAAGTTCCTTTCCTTAATTTTTTCAGTAAGCGATTTTTTCTAAACATTATAAATACTCCGAATTTTGGACATAAACTTAATATTCTTTTGAAATAAAACAATGTCAACCTTGGATGAATTATAAATCTTAATTTGACTTTTCTTCACTTTTAATTTCTTCCCTATTTCCCTTAATTTTTATTTTATTATCTGACTATATTTTAGCTGTAAACATGTTCGGAAAAATTGAAATAATCATGTAAAATTAAAATTGTTTTTGAATTTTTCGGGATCTTCGATTTTCCATACCAACATGAATCTTTTTGCATGTAAAGTTTCATACGGTCTTTTCGATTCGTAAACATTTATGTACTCTTCTAAAGAAATTGTTGTAACAAGGTGGATCTTATCGGAATATCGAAGATACTAAATAGGATTTGTAACTGGTAAAAGAATAGATTTATTGTAACTTTAAGATGACTTGATGAAAGAGTACAAAATAGACAAGTGACAAGATGACAGAATCAACCATACTTCAGATGTTGTTATAAACAAATCAAGGCTGTAGCTTGCTTTTGTAGAACTAAATTCAATACTTCCCCTCAAGCGTACAGCTGTTCAATTTTCTATTTTAAAATGTTCATTCCAAAATTGACAATACACTTCTGATGCTTAAGTCCAGGTAATCCCTTAGTAAATACATCAGCCATCATTTCAGCAGACTGTTGATAATGTAATGAAATCGAACCACGTTCGAGAGCTTCCCTGACAAAATGATGCCGTATGTCTATATGTTTTGTTCTTGAATGATATATGGGATTCTTTGCAAGTCTTTGGGCTCCCTGATTATCATTGTAAATTGAAATGCTTTCTTGAATTCCCAATCCTATTTCTTTCAAGAATCTGTTTAAGTATATCGCTTCTTTAGCGGCTTCAGTCAATCCCATATATTCGGCCTCGGTTGTTGATAACGCAACAGTGCGTTGTTTCTTCGATTCCCAGATGACTGCTCCGTTTGCGAGGACGAAAACGAATCCTGTGTAGGATCTTCTATCCTGAGTACATGCTGCCCAATCAGCATCTACAAAGCCTTCCAATTGACTTGAGGTCTTCTTGTACGTGATACCTAGGTGAGTGGTTCCACGTAGGTATCGCAGAATTCTTTTAGCTGCAGTCCAATGCTGTTTCCGATAACAGGTGTTGAACTGGCTTAGAAAGTTGACTGAAAATGCGATATCCGGCCGAGTTCCAACGGCTAGATACATCAGACTTCCTATCAACTCTCTGAAAGGATATTCATTGCTTTCTTCAGTTGAGCTATCTTCATCTTCGCCGATTTTCAACCTTGGATCCATGGGTGTCAAAGCAGGTTTGGAATTCTCCATTCCAAATCTTCTTAAAATGTCTTCCACGTATCCACTTTGCGAGATCTTCATGAATCCATCCTTTTGGTGAAATTCTATTCCAAGACAAGATTTCACCTTGCCTAAATCTTTTATTTTAAAACGAGAGTTTAAGTGTTGCTTGACTTCGGAGATCCAATCAAGGTCCTTTGAGATAATTAACATATCGTCAACGTAAGTTGCGACGATCATTAAATTGGCTTTTCGTTTACCAACGTAGACACACATGTCTGTATTTAAAGGCTTCAGGTCAATACTTTTCAATACTGTACTGAGTTTTTTGTGCCACTGCCTCCCAGCCTGTTTAAGGCCATACATCGCTCTTTTCATGAAACAGACTTTATTTCCTTTTTGGAGTTCCACTAGCATTCTTGAAGATGTTCCTTTTTTTATACCACGTAACTCCTCCTTTTTGGCGAGACTTGGCAAAAGTTCTTCAAGAAGTTCGGGCACCTCCATGTATACCTCTTCGTCTAATTCTCCGTTCAAAAATGCGGTAGTGACATCTAATTGATGAACGACCATCTCGTTTTCAACAGCGAGAGCCATCAGAAGCCTTACTGAGCTGAGTCTAACCACAGGAGCAAAAGTCTCATTGAAATCTCTCCCCGGACATTGAGAATAACCCTTCGCGACCAACCGGGCTTTTCTTCGTTCTAGAATTCCTTCAGCATTAAACTTGTTTCTGAGTATAAGTCTGCATCCTATTACACTTCGTTGTTCCGGTCGATCAGCTATCACCCACGTGCCGTTCTTGATAAGTGCTTCAAATTCATCTTGTATAGCACTTTTCCATTCTTCAGCTTCGCTTCCACTGAGGGCTACTTTCAAGGGTATTTCAGCAATGTTAGCATATTCTAATTGTTGTTCATGAAGAGCTATACCAACATTGCATGTGTTGTAGATCTTGGCAGGTCTACCACGATTTCCTGCTCTGTTGATTCGAGGACGACCCGGTAATCTTCTTCTTTCAGGTTCATTTCGGTTTTCAGCTGCATCAAATCCCATGAAATCTTCTTCGTCGCTATCATAAAAGATATTGTTTTCTTCGTTTTGTACTCCGTTGATTTCATTTACTGCAATTTCATCTCTTCGTGGGATACTATTGTATTCTACATCCACCCATGTCTTCTCTTTTGTAGGGATTTTCTCTTCCCCTTGACATTTATCCTCTTGGTTTCTGTTGACATCTTCGTCTGAAACAAATTCTTCATAGTTCTGCATCGGCAGAAATTCGTTGAGTAAGATCACATCCCTCGTAATTTGAACTTTTCTTTCGGTTGACAACCAAACTCTGTATCCTTTGGATTCTTCGGAGTATCCCAAAAATATGCAGTCACGTGTGCGTTGCTGAAATTTGTCCTTTCCAGGTGTCTTGTCCAGACAGTGACCTTTGCTTCCAAATGTCTTTAAGTGTTTGATACTTGGTAATTTTCCATACCATATTTCGAATGGTATTTTCCCACTTAGACTCCTAGAAGGACACCTGTTTCTTAGATAATTTGCCGTTGCCACAGCCTCTCCCCAAAAAGATCGCGAAAGATTTGATTCTAGCAAGAGACATCTTGCCATCGCTACTAAAGTTCGGTTCTTTCTTTCCGCGACTCCGTTTTGTTGGGGTGTATGAGCAACGGTGAGTCTTCGAGTGATACCACACTTTTCCAGATGTTCGTTGAATTCTCGATTCAGGTACTCCTTTCCGTTATCTGATTGAAGGCACTTTATCTTCTTACCTGTTTGATTTTCTACCAGTTTCTGATAGGATTTAAAAGCATCTAGTGCTTCACTCTTCGATTTCAGGAATTTCACAGTGCTCCATCGAGAAGCATCATCAACGAATGTTATCATATATCTCGCACCACCAATAGATTGTGTGCGAGTTGGACCAAACAAATCTGAGTGCACAGTTTCCAAAATAGCTGTCTTGCGAGACGAACACTTCGGAAAGGGAGTTTGTGTAAACTTTCCTTTAATACACGTCTCACAAACACAGAATTCTTCTTTCTTGTTGAAACTTATTTTGAGTTCTGTTAAAAGCTTCTTTAAATCACTGTAATTCAAGTGTCCAAGTCTTTTATGCCATAACTCCAATTTCGAAGAGTTATTATCTTCGGATAATGCGTTAGCGATTTCTGAATTCTCCTGAATGTAATATAAACCATCGATTCTCTCGGCAAGCACTTTTTCACACTCTTTGTTGTCTCGAATTACAGCCTCATGCTTTCTAAATATTACCTCGTAACCTTTATCCGTTATTTTACCTACGGAGATTAAGTCCGTTCTTAAATCAGGAACGTAGAGAGTGTCTTCTAAGTTCAATGATTTCCGTTCATCTGCGCTGGTAATTAAGATTTTCACGGTTCCCTTCGATTCGACTGCTGTTGTTGCACTACTAGCCAAATTTAATTTAATACTATTACATGTTTGACTGTCTATAAATTTATTTTTTTCATTGCACATATGTGATGTGCAACCACTGTCGAGACACCATTTTTCTCCAGGGCGGGGTTTTTCCGTTTTCAATGCTGACTCTTCGTTGATGACAGTTGCGAGAAAACCTATTTCCTCCACGTTGCCTGCCTTTTCTGACGAATTTCCATACTTCGCAGTGCAGTCAGCAATTTTGTGTCCCACCTTTTTACACCTGTGACACTTGAACTGAAAAAATTTGTTTTCTTGATTGCCGTAGTCTTGCTTTTTTCCCTTCTTCCTGAATTTCTGAATGTTTCCATTTTTGCTGCTACTGGCTATCATTGCATTAGAGGTGTCATCAATTTGCTTCGATTTTCTCGCGTCACTTTCTTCCATGATTTTTATTTTCAAGGACTCCGGTTTAGGAAGATCATCACACGATTCAATTGCACACCTGAAGTTTTCGAAACTT
Organism: Andricus curvator; assembly: GCA_932195095.1. Classification (NCBI taxonomy): domain Eukaryota; kingdom Metazoa; phylum Arthropoda; class Insecta; order Hymenoptera; family Cynipidae; genus Andricus; species Andricus curvator. The sequence goes on from CAKNYM010047762.1 coordinate 115,615, forward strand.
GATGGCAAGCTGTATAGCAACATGATTGTTAACAAGTCTTCGTTAATATTTATTTCCATTTCTTGAAGCTTGTCCACTGCATCAAAAAATTCTCTCATGTGCTCTCTGACATCACCACGTTCCGTCATCTTGTGTAGAGTCAACTTCTTCAGAAGAGTTGCCTTTCTTGCCGGCCCTTTAGACTGATAAATGTTGTGCAATTTTTCCCAGACTTCGTGCGCAGTATTGCACCCTTTTACCTGTTTGAGCTCTGATGGATTGATGGCTAAAATCAAATCAGAGTGAGCCTTTCTGTCGGTAACATCCCAGGCCTGCGCTGCCCTTTCAGATTCCACGTTACCTTCCACGATAGCTGGTCTAGCTTTTTCACCAGAGACGTATTCCCAAGCGACATTTTTTACTAATAGGGCTTTCACTTGGAGCTTCCAAGTATCGAAGTTCTCTTTGCCCAAAGCTTCAATGCGTGCTGAGTATGAGGAACTCATTTTAAACAAAAAGATTTTCCAACCTCACTTCTTCCCGAACACACTTCAAATATATGCACTTCGAAATATTTCAATTTCCGATCACAACTTGCGAAGATCTGAGCCCATAACCTGTTGTAACAAGGTGGATCTTATCGGAATATCGAAGATACTAAATAGGATTTGTAACTGGTAAAATAATAGATTTATTGTAACTTTAAGATGACTTGATGAAAGAGTACAAAATAGACAAGTGACAAGATGACAGAATCAACCATACTTCAGATGTTGTTATAAACAAATCAAGGCTGTAGCTTGCTTTTGTAGAACTAAATTCAATAGAAATATCATCTGTAAATTAAATTTAAAATAACAGAAAAAAATTAGATTTTTTAATTTATTTTAAATATATAATACAAGTATTACCATAAATATGAATCGAACCCATTGTGATATCAATTTTTTTAATCTTTTAAGTTTTAGAAATAAGGTTAAAAAACTTGAAACTAGTACAACAAAAACGAAATAACATTTTATACCAGTTTGAAATAACTCACATAAGATAATTGTCATAAATGAATATGGAACCTTCATTTTTTTAAATTTTTTTAGCGTGAAACCTCCCTCTAGAAGGAAAAATGAGACATAGTTTTTCATAATTTTTAATATGTTTTTGTAGAAAATTAAGAATTTTTACAAATAACGAAAATTTTCAATTTGCAAAAGCAATATTTGTACTTTTTTAAAATAGTTTTTCTTATAAAATTACAAATTTCTACACCCAATTATGAATAAATACTGTTTTATAAAAGAAAAATTTACGACTCAATAATTTTCTATAAATGTATATGACTTTTCCAGTTCTTCCAGGTCTTTAAGCAACCATCCTTATCAGTTAAATATTAAAAATTGAATGAATAATTATTAAATGCCTACCAGTAAGTGTATCTAAGGTCGTGGAGATTTGTGCTCCCAAAAGTCTTAGCAGTTCCGATTTCCTTTGAAGTGGTAAATCTTCTCTGGGAGTTGCTAATTCTTCAGATGCTGTTCGTAAATAAACTATTCCCAATAGTCTTGTGTGCTTGTGACATAATAACTATAGTACAAAATGAATAATTTAGCTTTCTTACTTTATAAAATGAAGACCAAAAGGGGAATTTAAAACGAAATTTAACCTGTAGTATGTTGGAGAAAAAATCTGGATAGAAGTGAGGCCAATCGTGTCTGGCGATATCCACGACCAGCTTCACTACTTTGTTTCTAACGAAAGGAGCAACACCACGTTCTAAAGAAAGTGTGTATAATGTCGATCTGATCAGTGCTTTGTCTTCCCAAGGCAAAATGGACCACCGTCTTCCTATTGTGGTCTATAATAATAATAAAATATTAGAGGAGAAATTAGTAGAAACTATACTGTTAAATAGGGTGGGCCGAAAAATCTCAAAATGATGATGGCATTACGAACAAATTAAAAAAAACGTTTAAAAAATTTCTCATTATTGGGCAAGTCAATTGAAAACTTTCAAATTTTTAATTGTTTTAATTTTTTGTGTATGAAAAAATTGTTGTTCAATCCTTTGTTAGGTAAAGCTAATGGAAGTCAATAACTTTAGACGGTAAAAAAATAAGAAAAAAATATTTCTTCGAAATATTGAATAATTATATTATCTCCTTGAATTTTCAACCGAAAAGGTGAATTTTCAAACAAGAAGATTAATTGTCAAACAAGAGGATTAATTCTCTACCAAAAAAATACGATGTTTCAACAAACATGAATTTTCAACTAAAAAAGACAAATATTCAAGCCCATGGTTGAATTTGTAACTATAAAAGATCAATTTTGAAACAAAAATAGAATAGTTAAATTTTCAGTTAACATAATTAATTTTCAACCAAACTGTTGAATTTTCAACTAAAATGATGAATCTTCAACTGATGGTATCCCAGTGAGACGATTATTCGGTGAAAGGACTATAAAAAGAAGAATTTCTTTTAATAAACGATAATAATTTCTAAAAATATCGTGAAGGGAAGAAAAAAATTATTACTGCGCTAAAATACTACGCTAAAATTTAAATTACATTTCTTTTTATTACTGTATTAAAAAATGAGAATTCGAACAAATCTTTTTATCACAACCTGTATTTGATTTTTTAAGAATTTTTTATGCAATTAACACATATTCGAAAAAATGTTGGTTATCTAGTTCTACTGCCACCCTTCAGTTACATTTTCAAACAAAGTGATGAATCTTCAACTAGAATTGTTGCTTTTAAACAAAAAAGATTAATCTTCAATTAAAATGATGAATCTTCAACTGGAATAGTTGAATTTTGAACCAAAAAGATGAATTTTCAACCAAGAAGATTACATTCTACCAAAAAAGACGAATTTTCAATTAAAAAGGATCATTCATTAATAAAAAATTGAAAAGTTAAAAAAAATGTTTAAAGAAAAAGATGAATTTTGATCTAAAATGATGGAATATTAAATTGTACTAGTGAAGTTACATTTTCAGTTTAAAAAAAACAACTAATTTTCAACAAAAAAATTAATTAAAAAAAAATAGTTACATTTTCAAAGAAAGCGATGAATTTTCAACTAACATTATGAATCTTCCACAGAAATAGTTCAATTTTCAACCAAAAAGATGAATTTTTAACTAAAAAGATAATTTTTTAAACAAAAATTGAGTAGTTAAATTTTCAGGTAAAAAATTAATGTTCAAGCAAAGAGATGAATTTTCAATTAAAATGACGGAATATTAAATTGGAACAGCTACATTTTCAGTTGAAAAAATTAATTTCAAAAAAAAAAAAAAAAAAAAACGAATTGTCAACAAAATAGTTAAATACAGTAATATAAAGCTACTTTTATAAATGAAGAATCATTGTTATTCAATTTTATACTGCATTTTGAAACAAAAAATTAAGCACGCTCTCGTAAAAATTTCCTTAACTTAAAAAAAAACCTGACATTTCCAGGTTTTTCCAGATATACATAAATTCTCTGAAAATTCCAGGGTTTCCAGTTAGGGTGAACACCTTGGTACTTTACGCAAAATCAAATCCAAAATTTTTTTGTACTATTTTTCGGGCAAAATTTCGAAATTTTGTACTTAAAAGTTTATATTTAAAAAATGTATAGTTTCGTCTCTAATACCTGAAAGTTGCATCAAAATTCAATTATCTGTTCCAGAACTTTAGGTAATTAAAAAAATCTAAACAAAAAATTCAACATGGCGTAACTTCCATAATCTTGATATTTTTCAAAAATCCATTGGGCCCAAATGTCTCTTATATAGTACTATAATTTCACCAAGTTTCATTAAAATCGAGCGATCACATGTATTGTTCTTAAATCTGGATTTTTATTTTAAATTTTTAATACGAAAATCCTTCGTAATTTGACCCGGAACATAGTGCTCTGGAATAGGAATTTACTGTACATAATCGCCCACAGGTCTTATTTCCTTACCGATTTAAAAGTTTTTTTTTGCTCAGCATTAAAGTTTTAAGAGAGCTGTCGTTTGAGATTTGTTATTTTTTTTACAGAGCCACAATATATAAACAAATAAAGTGACAAAATTGGTCATTTCAGCTTTGTGAATTTTTATCTCAAGAAAAAATACAGAAAGAAACTCACTATTAGCCGGAATTATTGCACCTGTACTCAAAGTACAAAAATATTTCTAATGGTGTTTAACTTAATCATTATAAACAATGTTTATAAACAAAATCTTACTAATGCTTTTTCTAATAGAAAAAATGGGTTGTTTCACGGTATTGCTAAGATTATACGTCATCATTTGTAACAAAAACTTAGCGTAAGTTAACATTGACTGTTTTTATAAACATTTTTATAAAAAAATTCTCAATAAATGAGTTTTTCTCATATAGCTAAAGGGATTATTCTGACCAAAGGTGATTCACGATTGTCTTCAAAGGTATATGCTTAGAACTTTATCAAACGTAAATAATTTAATTTTGAATAACAATTTAGTTAAACAAATGTCCCAACCGGCTGTTTCCTCGTAGAAAAAAACGATTTTTTCTTTAATTATTATTGGAATGACATTTTTTGCGATTACTGACCAACGAAATTAATTAAAAAATAATTTATGGGATTGTTATAAACGTATTTTAAAACAAAAACTAAGATTGATTATTTTTACATACAAAAGAGACGTTTTTTATCAACAATTTCTATTAAAAAATGTCAGAATCTGCCGTTTAATTTTAGAAAAAGTTATTTTGTCTTCAATCATTTTTTGGTAAGCTTAATTGTTATATAGATTCAACTTGAGCAAGAAATCGAAGAACTAAGAGAACAATTCAAATCCAAGAATGATTCGAGTGCTGAATTTTAATTTATTTATTCAAAGTTTTTTATGATAATACTTTATGATAAATATCAACTGTTACTGTACTTTGCTGGTTTTCTTTCTATGAGAAAATGAAAAACATAGTTTTTGTCTACAATATTATTTATAACAAACAGATATATTAATTGCTAATCAATTTAGTTGGTCCGATATCATTATTAAGCGTATCAACAATATTATCAAAGAGAAAATAAAGTTTTTCTACAATTAAACGGCAGATTGTGACATTTTTTATAGAAATTGTTATTAACAATTAACCAAATTGTTATTTAGTGTCTCATATCCAGTTTTTGAACCAATGTTAGTTTATTGTCGTATCATTTCAGTGAAAAAAATGTCTCTTTTCTATGTAAAGATGATAAATTTTAGTCTTTGTTTCAAAAAATGTGTATAATATTCACATAAATTATTTTTTAATTAATATCGTTGATTAATTATCACAAGAAAGGTCATTGCAACAAAAATTAAAGAAAAAATCATTTTTTTCTACGAGTAAACGGCCGGTTAGGAGATTTGTTTAACGAAATTGTAATAAACAATCTTTACTATTTATGTTTGATAAAGCTTGAAGTTTATAAATGCTTTTGAAGACAATTGTGAATTACTTTTGGCCAGAAAAATCAATTTAGCTATGAGAAAAACTGATTCGTTGAGAATTTGTTTATACAAATGTTTATAAAAACAGTGAATGTTAACTTACGCTAAATTATCATTCTTATGAAAAATTCTAGCATGAAACAATTTTTTCTAAGAGAAAAAAAAACTAATAAGAATTTGTTTATGTAAAAATTGTTTACAATGATTAACTTAAATATTATTAGAATTATTTTTGTTCTTCGAGTGCAGGTGCAATAATTCCGGCTAATAGTTAATTTCTTTCTGTATTTTTTCTTCAGATAAAAATTCACAAAGCTGAAATGGCCAATATTGTCACTTCATTTGTTTATATATTGTTGTCTGTGAAAAAAATTAAATCGCAAACCACAGTTCTCTTACAAATTTAATGCTGAGAATTTCTAAAAAAAACTTTTAAATCGGTTAAGAAATACGGCCTATGGGTGATTATGAACAGTAAATTTCTCTTCCAGATCACTGGACGGAGTTCGACTTCAAAATAAATAATAAACTATAAACATAAAGATCTAAAATCGAAAAGACAGAAGGAAAGACTAAGCAACAGTTTAAAAACACATAAGACGTAAGCGAAAAACAATAATAAAATGTAGAAAATCATTAAATCCTTACCTCTAAGGTGGTTAAGGCGAACATACTGACATAGTGATTATTCGTCGATGATAAGAAATGAAGACAGGGTCTCCAGGAATTGATCTGAGCAGCAAATTCATGAAGGCTCTGTTCGATCGTTCGTTTTCGTTCGTTACTTGTTTGCGGGGAAAAAAATTCAGTCATTAAATGCTCCAGTCTCTGAAGTGCGACCACATCGTCGTCCTAAAGAAAATTGTATTTATAATTAAGAAAATTAGGACTTATGCGTCTCAAAATCTGTTAAATCGCCAAAACGTCAAAGGCTCCGTACGACAGTAAAACATGTTCACAAACTTGTTTTGAGGTTATTTAAAAAGTTTTCGTTTCAGAATATATTGGAACTGGTACTTACCATCTTAATTAACTATGGTGATTAGGCTACAGTTATAAGTGATGTTAAAATCTAGACTTAAATATAATAAATAAATTGAAAGAGGTTAGTTTCCAGCTTGTCAGACATCGGTCAGACATGTCTTTATCTCGAAACACGAATCGAGATGTATCGATACCTCGCATTCTATAAATTCAAAAAATATAATGAATAGTAAAACAGGTTTGTAATTAACAATTATTATTCAAAAGAATATTTCATGCATATCTGCTCATTTTATAACATCTAACTTTACACGTTTTTTTTATCTCAGTGAATAGTTTTTTTTTTAAATTAATAACTATACTTTTATAAATTCGACAAAATACATAAATTTTCTTCTAAAACAGATGAATTTTCAAGCAAAAAAAATAAATTTTCAAACAAAAATTGAATAATTAAGTTTTTAGTTACAAAATTAAGAAACCAAGTTTCAAACAAAATAGTTAAATTTTCAACCAAATAGTTGAATTTTCAGTAAAAAATTTTAATTTACTACCAAAATGTTTAATTTAGAACAGAGATGTTTAGAACAGAATCAGAGATGATTTAGAACTAACAAAGATAAATTTTCCAAAAATGAAATAGTTACATTTTTAGTGGAAACATTAATGTTTGATAAAATTTTTTAAATACAAAATAGCTAAATTTTCAGCGTAAGAGATGAATTTCCAACTGAAATGATGAATCTTCAACCAAAAAGAATGGATTTTTACAAAGGGAGTTCAACTTTCAATCAAGTCCTTAAATTTGCAAAAAAAAAAAAAAGATGAATTTTCAATCTCCAATAAAATACGTAAATGTTCAACTAAAATAGAGACATTAGCCATCAAATAGTTGAATCTTTAAATAAAAAATATAAATTTAAAACCAAAAATGGAATAGTTACATTTTCAGCTAAAAAAATAAATTAAAAAAGAAATAATTTCAAACAAAATAGTAGTTAAATTTTCAACAAAATAGTTGAATTTTTAGTAAAAAATATAAATTTACAACCAAAATGTTTAATTTTCAGTTACAAAAGATAAATTTTCAAAAAATGGAATAGTAACATTTTCAGTGAAAAATTAATGTTTAATATCAATTTGTTCTTGACAAAAATGGCTAAATTTTCAGTGAAAGTGATGAATTTTCAACTAAAATTATGAATCTTCAATTAAAAAATAGATTTTTAACAAGGGGGTTCAACTTTCAACCAAGTAGTTCAATTTCTAACCGAAAAAATGATTTTAAACAAATTTTTGAAAAAAATAGTTAAATTTTGAACCAAGTAGTTAAAATTTCAACTAACAAATATAAACTTACAACCAAATAGCTTAATTTCAACTAAAAAAGATAAATTTTCAAAAAATGGAATAGTTACATTTTCAGCGAAAACAATAATTTTTAATATAACAAAAATTTTGTTAATAAAATAGATAAATTTTCAGCGAAAGGGATGAATTTTCAACTGTCATGATAGTGTACAAAAAAATGTATTTTTAACAAAGTAGTTCAACTTTCATCCAAAAAAGATGAAGTCTCAATGAAAAATGTAATAGTTGATATATCAACCAAAAAATATTTTAATTTTAAATAAAAAACGGTTGAATTGAAACAAAAAAAAACGAATTTTTAATAAAATAGCTAAATTTTAAGCCAGAGATGAAATTGCAACCAAGAAGATTAATTTTTTTTATCAAAAAAGACGATTTTTCAACTAAAAAAAACATAAATTTTCAACCAAAAATGGAATAGATAAATTTTCAATTGTAAAAATGAATTTGATACAAAAAATATAAATTATCAACAATATATGTAATAGTTGATATTTCTACCAAAAAAGATTTTAATTTTAAATAAAAAAAAGTTGAATTCAATCAAAAAACTATTTTTTAACAAAAGAAATGAATTTTCAACCAAGAAAGATTCTTCAGTCAAGAGCGTCAAGAGAGAAAAAAATCAACCAAATTGTTGAAATTTTAAGCCAAAAAGGCAAATTCTCTATAAAACAGTAAAATTTTCAAACAAAAAATATGAATTTTGAACTATAACGTTAATTTTCAACCAAATATTAAAAATTTCAAACCAAAAAGATTAATTTTCAAACAAATAGAATGAGTTGATATCAAAATTGTTGAATTATGAAGAAAATAATCAATTTTTTAATAAAAACGATGAATAACTCTCAACCAATAATAGTTGGATTTTCAATCAGAGATAAATGTTCAACTGAAATGATGAATCGTCAACTGGAATAGTCATGAATTTTCAGTTTAAAAAATTAAATCTTAACAAAAAAAAATGCATATTTAACTCTGAAATTAATTTTTTGTTGTAAAAGTGTTTTTATAGATTTTAGAAAACGTTTAACTATACGGTTCAGAAAAATTACAATCTTCCTATATCGGGCTATAAATCTCTGTGGCTCTGGAAATAAATTTTTTTCTTCCAACAAGTGTTTGTTCGGATTTACCTAGTTCCGACTCCCACTTCTGAAAAATTTACAACTTCCTTGTGTAATTTTAAATTCGATGGATCTTTTTTGGATTTTCAATTCATTTATTTCACTCAGAAGACTTTTAAATTCACCTTGAATTCTTGAGGTCTATGTCAGATTTTTATTCAGTAATTCTATTCACTCTAATTTTACTGAAATCAATGGAATATTTTCATTTTTCTCCATTCATTTAGAATTCTCCCTAATTTATCCTGAATTCTTATTGATTTATCCTGAATTCTTTGAAATTATATTTTTAATTTGTTTGATTTACCCTGAATTTTTTTTAAATTTAGCTTAATTCTTCTGAATTTGCTTAATTCTAAGCAATTTATTGAATATTTTTGGTAGGTTTTTTTAATCCACCCTGAAGTCTTTTAAACTCAGCTTGAATTTTTAGGCATTTCATCAAGTTCTTTTGAATTCCCTTGAATTTTTCTCAATTCATTCCAAATTTAATCATTTTTTAATATTTTTGAATTGTCTTCAATTTACTTGAATTTTTAAAAATAATTCACCTTCATTTTTTATGAATACCATCGAATTCTTCTCAATTCCCTTAAATTTCTTTAAATTCAATCGAATTTTATAATTCGTTGTTTTTTTCAATTCATTTATCCTATTTAAAAGTTGAATTTTTTCAAATCCTCTTGAATTCCCTTCAATTCTTTCAAATTCACACAAATTTTGCTGAAATCGTAGAAATATTTTGGATTATTTTCAACTCATTTGAATTCATTTTCACTTCACCCTGAATTTTTGTTAATTTTCCTGAATTCTTTTTAACAGCTTTTTTTTTTT
>CAKNYM010047763.1:0-44642 GCA_932195095.1 Andricus curvator
GGAGATGGAGGTGGAGATGGAATAGGAGATGGAGATGGAGATGGAGATCTAGTAGGAGCTGGAGCAGAAGATGGAGTAGGAGGTGGAGATGTGGTAGAATATGGAGCCTCATTAGGAGATGGAGACGGAGTAGGAGAGAGCGGGGAAGTATGGTAGGTGCAATGTATAAAAGCAAGGGGAGGGGTGGGTAATGTAGGGAGGGGAAGGAATTATAGCGAAGTATGGTCGGCGAATTGGAGTAGGAGGTTGGAAAGTATTGACGGGGGTGTTATGAAGTGAAGGACGGGGAGGGTTAGCGCGGAGTAAGGTGAGTTAGTGAGGTGTTGGGAGGGGACACGATATGATAGGAAAAAGTGCTAACAGAGGAAGGGGGTGATTTGGGATCAATCTACTACAATCACTAAATTCTCTAAGTGAAATAAAAATATAAACAATATACTAAATAGAATACAAAAACCTTCTCCTATAGAGTATGTCGCCTACTTTGACCAATTTCTGATAATTAATTTAAATTCAAATTTTTTTTGTAAATATGAAAGTTTTTATTAACATTTACAATTGAATAAAATTTGCTCAAAATCAATCTAAAATTAAAAAAATTGTGTTTTTAAAATATAATTATGTGCATTAAATAGATAAAAACAACAAAATTAATCAACTAGAAGGTATCACAAAGTTCGAGAAAATGTTGAGTTATTGTTTCAATAAAGTTAAAAATATAACATAATCGCTTTCTTATATTAAATTTTTCTATTTTCCAAGTTTAACATTTGTATAGCTTTCTTTTAATTGATATAATTAATTAAATTTACAATATATAATATTATATTAATTATATATTATATTTACCAATAGAATTATCGATGACCGCCGTAACAAGGAACAGGGAAAGAATAAAACTCTTCATTTTCTCTAAGTGTAACTTAATGAATATTCTACAAGATGTTGAAATATATATACTATTCGTTATCTCATTTGCCCTTCTAAATTTTTGATAATATTCGTCAGGTAGATTGGAGAGGAAAAACTGAAACACGACACGTGTTTCACGATATGCGTCTAATTTGGATTGAAGAAATTTATAGCTATTATACGCAACGGAATAATGTCTACAATGATGACACACATCATTTTATCTCAATCTTTACATAAGCTCATAAGAGAATATTTACATTCGAAATAAAAAATTAGTGAATTCATGAAGTTGTAATAATTTTTTCAATAGCTTTTTTCGACACTGATTAAAGTCCGAAATATTGAAAATGATATTTCTTTCGTAGGAATGATTTTATCATAAATTTAATTATTGCACTGCACTCTCATCACAAAACTGCACATTTTGAGACATTACACGGTGACTATTGACAAATTTTTTTCAGGGTAAAAGTGATCATATCGTTGAATTTGGAAGACCTTAAGCTTTCAGATGATTTTTATTAGACAATTCAGAGATTTTCCATTGTGCGAGTTTTTAAATTAATTGTCGATTAAAATGATAAATCTTGAACTGGAATAGAAGAATTCATCATTTGAGTTGCAAATTCATCATTTTAGTTGAAACAATTTTTTTCTGGTTGAAAATAAAAACAACTCAATTGAAAGTTCGACTATTGTACTAAAAATTGATCATTTCGGTCTAAAATTCTTTTATTGTAGTTCAAGATTTATCATTTAAGTTGAAAATTCATCTTTTTGGTTGAAAATGGAACTACCTGGATGAAAGTTAAAATTCTGTGCTTACAATTAATCTTTTTTGTTCAAAATTCTTCTATTCCAGTTCGAGATTTATCATTTTAGTCGGCAATTAATTTTGTTTGTTGAAAATAAAACCACTTTGTTGAAAGTTAAACTCTTGTATTAAAAATTGATTTTTTCGATTAAAAATTCTAAACTAATTAAAATACTAACTAAGATGATGAATATTCATAGTTTTAGTTGAAACTTCATCTTTTTGGTGCAAAATTAAACTACTTGGTTGAAAGTTAAAATCTTGTGGTAAAAATAAATCTTTTTGGTTCAAAATTCTTCTATTCTAGTTCAAGATTCATCATTTCAGTTGAAAATTCATCTTGAATGAATTTTTAACTGCAGAACATAATTTTTCAACCAAACATGGGATAGTCGGCATTTTTCATTAAAAAACATTATGTGATTATATCTGAAAAAAAATTTGATATACCATGCAAAAACTTGGATTTGTGAGGCAATCTCTCTTGAACCTGATTCAACATATCCCTATAAAAAATGAACATTAATGATTTTTATGAACAATGGCAGAATAAAATTATTCGTTGACTAAAAGTACTCAAGAACAGAAGTTACAAAAATAATACTGGTAATAAATTATTACCAAAAATTAACAGTTACTATTGGTATAAACATTTGAACAAACAATCTTAAATGCATGTTAAATACGACGCAGTTTGGAGATCGTACAATGTTTATAATATATTTAAAAATATTAACTGTGTGAAGGAAAAAATGATGTTTGAATAACAGTTTTGAAATACTGTTTCATGAATTTATACACAATGTCTTTCTATATTAAAAAAAATATATTAAAAAAAAATTTCAGCTTTTGTTAGGAAAGTATAAAATTAGGATAAATGGCATGTAGTGACATTGCTATCTTTGAAATGAATGTTCCAGCTTTAATTTGGTATATAATTTATTAATTTCATAACAACAAAAATTTGTCTATCCACCACGTACTGGTTTCCCCTCAATCAACAGTTACAAACATTTATATCACAATATTATATTTTAGATTCGCATTCTTTCAAATTAAATTAATGGTATCTGGAGAATTGTGGTTTAATCATGGTTTGAACTGTTATTCTAAAATTGTTTATGATCAGGCGGCTAGGACCTACTGGAATCTCATTAATTTCGTCTGGATTCAAGTAGGTGACCGTACCGTTGTCCATGTTTGTTTTTACCCGGTATCGGTCCTTACCATAAATTCCACGAAAAAAACTATTTTTCTCTAAAGTTGCGACAGCTTCATGATTGGATGTTGATAATACAATATACTCTTGCATCATAAAAGGCACAAATTTTGTAGCTGATGATTTCGTTAACAATGGTGCATCAGCAGGAAAAGTGTATCTTCGAAGTTCGAACAGCAGGTGTAGATTAGCCTTGGTACTCACACGAATGAATCTAAGTTGTTCAGGTCGAAATCCAAGTACATCAGAGGAAGGAGGCTTTGCAAGAGGAGATCTGGACCTGGCACGAAGATGAGGCTCGGCAGGAGAAAAAGGCATGACAGGAGGAGATCCGGACCTGGAACCGAGAGGATGTTCGGCAGGAAGAGAAGGCCTGGCAGGAGAATGCTGCCTGGCAGGAGAATACTGCCTGGCAGGAGAATACTGCCTGCCAGGAGAATGCTGCCTGGCAGGAGAATGCTGCCTGGCAGGAGAATGCTGCCTGACAGGAGGATGGGGTCTGGCAGGGGAATAAGGTATTTTAGGAGAAAAAAATTGACCGCTCCAAGGAATACGTTCACCATCAGGGTAATGATCGAACTGTGAACCTAATTCTGCAACAAGAAATAGAGGATTAATATTATTTCTGAAGTATGCATGCTTGTCTGTTGCTATATAATGAACCCCTTGTGGCGAAGTGTCCCTATTCGCGGCCAAAACGTTTAAAAAATGTATCTTCTATCAAATTTGCTTCATGTAATAATATAAACTTATAAGACAATTCAGTGAAAAGATTTATTTCGAATTTGCTTTATACAGACAGTAATGCTCGTTTCTCTACACATGTGTAAAAATTATTGGGGAAAAGAAAAAAACTATGCGCAGTTGCAGGTGCAATTAGGTTGAAAACTACTCCGCACAATGATTTTTTTTTATCTGGTGAGGGGCCATTGAAGTATTACGTAACGCACTTTTTGGGGATTTCAGACCCCTTCCCCCAGGTATGTTACTTAGCATAGAAATTTTGTTGAAAAATATTGATTGACATATAAAATATACATCGACTTTAGAAATGAACGAAATTTTAAAGTGAAAAATGTGCAAAATACATTAAGCATAAAGTTTTTGTAGATTATTATTATATTTACCAATATAATTGAGGATGAACGCCAAGCATAAGACCGAAGTATAAACGATCCTCATTTTTTCCACTTATTGAAAAAACTGATTGCTGTATTGTTTAAGAATTTGGTTAATAGTATGAAACAATTTTTTAAAAACTTTGGTCGTGTTCTCGAGGATGATATACAATTATATATTAAGGCACGGTAGTTATATTTCTATGTTATTTATAGTTCAATAATCAGTTTCAACGAAAACTTTAGTTTCGAGAGATCATAAAAATGTTATCACAATTTACATAATCTTCTAGTTTCTGAACAAATACTTATATTTGTAACCTGAAAATGTAGTCATAGCCAAGTATTAAAAAAGTATGAAAAGTTATAAAATATTAATTTTCGTTGTTTTTACTGTTTTGGAATATTCATGATCTACACTGTTAAAAATTTCGAGGATTTCGCGGAATTCAAGGATTTCACGGAATTCACGGAATTCACGGAATTCACGGAATTCAAGGAATTCATGGGATTCAAGGAATTCATGGGATTCAAGGAATTCATAAAATTCAAGGAATTCGTGTAATTCACGAATTCAAGGAATTCAAGAAATTCAAGGAATTCTTGGTATTCAATGAATTCGTGGAATTCAATGAATTCATAGAATTCACGGAATTAATGGAATTCACGGAATTCATGGAATTCAAGGAATTGATGGAATTCAAGAAATTCACGGAATTTACGGAATTCACGAAATCTAAGGAATTCATGAAATCACGAAATTCAAGGAATTCATGGAATTCACGGAATTCAAGGATTTCAAGGAATTGAAGGAAATCACGGAATTCGCGGAATTGATAGAATTCTAGGAATTTATAGAATTCACGAAATTCATAGAATTCACGGAATTCGAGGAATTCATAGGATTCAAGGACTTCATGAAATTCGTGGAATTCATGGAATTGACGACATTTAGGGAATTCACGAAATGTAATGAATTCAGGGAATTCAAGGAATTCATGGGATTCAATAAATTCACGAAATTCAAGTAATTCATGGAACGTGAATTCCGTAAATTCAGTGAATTTCATGAATTCAATGAATTCCGCGAATTCCATTAATTTCGTTAATTCAGTGAATTTCGTGAATTCAATGAATTCCTTGAATTCCGTGAATTACTTGGTTCCGTGGTAGTATACCATTAAGCCATTTCCCTTTCAGGGTAGGCGTGACACTACTCGATTCGGGTAGTGTTTTCTAGGTGGATAGTTTCTTGTAGTAAATAACTACAAGTGTGGGCTCACCACACCCACGATGTGCCAACAGCACTCAGTTTTCTTGAATGGTTACCCATCCAAGTACTAACCGCGCCAAACGCTGCTTAACTTCAGTGATCTGACGAAAACTGGTTTTTTCAGCGTGGTATGGCTGTTGAATGCCGTGAATTCCATAAATTTCGTGAATACCTTAAATTTCATGAATACCATGAATTTCGTGAATTCCATTAATTTGGTGAATTCCATGAATTCCGTGAATTCAGTGAATTCCATGAATTCCGTGAATTCCATTAATTTCGTGAATTCCATTAATTTCGTGAATTCCACGAATTCCGAGAATTCCATGAGTTCCGTGAATTCCATAAATTCCATGAATTCCGTGAATTTCAGGAATTCCATTAATTCCATAAATTCAGTGAGTTTCAATTCCGTAAATTGTATGAATTTCATGAATTCCATTAATTCCGTGAATTCCATGAATTCCGTAAATTCTGTGAATTCCGTAAATTTCATGAATTCCATAAATTCCGTGAATTCCATGAATTTCGTGAATTCCATGAATTCCATGTATTCTGTGAATTCCATAAACTTCGTGAATTCCTTAAATTTCGTGAATTCCTTAAATTCCATGAATTCCATGAATTCCGTGAATTGCATGAATTCAATGAATTCCATAAATTCCGTGAATTCCATACATTTCATGAATTCCTTAAGTTTAATGGATTCCGTGAATTCTTTTAGTTTCATGAATTCCGTGAATTCCATGAATTCCATAAATTACGTGAATTCCATGAATTCCACGAATTCCATGTATTCCGTGAATTCCATAAACTACGTGAATTCCATAACCTACGTGAATTCCTCAAATTTCGTGAATTCCTTAAATTCCATGAATTCCATGAATTCCATGAATTCCATGAATTCCATAAATTCCATGAATTCCGTAAATTCCATGAATTCCCTAAATTCCGTGAATTCCATGAATTCCATAAACTTTGTGAATTCCTTAAATTTCGTGAATTCCTTAAATTTCATGAATTCCTTGAATTCCTTGAATTCCATTAATTCGGTGAATTCCATTAATTCCGTGAATTCCATTAATTCCGTGAATCCCGTGAATTCCATTAATTCCGTGAATTTCTTGTATTCCATGAATTCCGTGAATTCCATGAATTCCGCGAATTCCATGAATTTCGTGAATTCCATGACTTCCGTGAGTTCCATGGATTCCGTGAATTCAATGAATTCCGTGAATTCCGCGAATCCCGTGCATTCCATAAATTTCGTGAATTCCTCAAGTTTTATAAATTCCGTGAATTCCATGTATCTATGTATGTATGTATGTATACCATCAAGCCATTTCCCTTTCAGGGTAGGCGTGACACTACCCGATTCGGGTAGTGTTTCTCGGTGGATAGTTTCTTGTAGTAAATAACTACAAGTGTGGGCTCACTACACCCACGACGGGCCTACAGCACGCAGTATTCTCGAATGGTCACCCATCCAAGTACTAACCGCGCACAACGCTGCTTAACTTCAGTGATCGGACGGGAACTGGTTTTTTCAGCGTGGTATGGCCGTGAATTCCATGAATTCCGTGAATTCCATGAATTCCGTGAGTTCCATGAATTCCGTGAATTCCATCAATTTCGTGAATTCCTTCAATTTCATGAATTCCAGTAATTCTGTAAATTCCTTGTGCACAATTTTCGACTTATAAACGCTACAATACATGTATTGGAATGCTCGACGGTGACTTCACGATTTACAGCACTTACAATACATGCATTGCAATTTCGTCAATCCAATACCGTGTTTGCAATTTTACCTTACGCTTGTATTGTAGAAGTGTTGGAGAATTCCAAACATTTTTAACAGTGTAATTATTCCTCAATATTCTGGGATTTTTACATTCTCATCCTAATGAGAAGGTATTAGTTTTATGTAAAATTTGACTTCGTCGGTTTTCATCAAATCTCTAGGTTTTGAGACCCCCTGAGTCAGAAAAAAACGATTTTTCCAATGGTGTCTGTCTGCCAGTCTGCAGTCTGTAGTCTGTAGTCTATAGGCACGATAACTTTCGAAAGACTGATGAGATTGGATTGAACTTTGGCACAGGTTTTTAAAGCATTAAAAGAAAGAACAAGTTCGTTAGCCAGCCATTTTTGACCAACGATTCTGGTCTTATCCATCAACAATGCTTTTTGAGAAATAAAAAATGCCATTTTCCAGGAAAACTGTACGAGATATGAAAAAATGATGTAAAGCAAAATTTTTCATCTTAAACAGATGAACACATTTTTTTAGACAATTTTTTAAATAGACACATATTTTTCGTTCCAATCTTGAAAAACTCTATTGAAAAAAAATTCAGTGTTTAGGCAAGACTATGCAAAATGGGAAAAAAGTGAATTAAGAAAAACTGTTAATCCAAAAAAGGTCTACAAACTTGATGTTAATCATTTTTTGATAGGACGCGTAATTTTTATTTCATTTGTAAAAAAAACCATTTAAAATCTAAAACATGAAATTTTCGGAAAAACTACACGAACTACGAAAAAAATGAAATAATAATAGTTGTTCACCCAAAAAATATCTACAAACTTGTTATAATTCATTTTTTGATAGGTCGAGTAGCGTACAAAGTATACGCGATGGTGGTGGCGGAGAGGCTACGGAAGGATGTCGAGGGGAAAGGCATATTGCCGGAGACATAGGCGGGCTTCATGGCGGGTAAGAGTACTATCGACAATATCTACGTTCTGCAGCACGTGGTGGATAGAGAATCAGCGAAGAAGGGGTCAAGAGTGTAAGCGCTTTTTGTGTTTCTCAAAGGCGCGTTTCCTTCGGTGGATAGGGAGAGGTTGTGGGAGGCGTTGAAGGAGAAGGGAGTGGAGAGAGGCCTGATCGAGAAGGTAAGGGAGATATATGAAGAGACCAAAGATAAGGTAAGAGGCGGGGAGGGGATTTTGGAGGGATTCTGGATGGATAGAGGGTTAAGGCAAGGGTGTCCGCTTAGCCCAACGCTTTTTGCGATTTTAATCGCGGATATGGAAAGTAAGTTGGAGGCCGGAGTGATAGGAGGAGTCAGGGTAGGAGGGGTTACAATTTGGTCAGTAGCGTAAGCAGATGACATAGTGTTGCTAGCAAGAAGCGAGGAGGCCTTAAAGGAGATGATGAAGAGGTTGAGAAGATGCCTGGATAAGAGCAGGCTAGAGTTGGATGCGGAAAAGTCCAAGGTTATGGTGTTCAGAAAAGGAGGTGGAAGGGATTAGGGAGTGGAAGTGAAAGGGAAAGGCGGTGCAGGAGGTGAAAGAGTTTGTGTCCCTGGGCTTCCTGTTTCGGAGGAATGGGGGAGTGGATGTTCACATAAAAGAGAGGGTGAGGAGGGCAAATGTGGTGATGAGGCAGGTGTGGGGGTTGGGAAAGAAGTTATTCGCAGATGATTTTGGAAGGAGAATGAAATTGTTTGACTCACTAGTGATGAGTGTGCTATTGTACAGAGTGGAGGTGTGGGGGTGAAAGGAAAGTGAAGAGGTAAATAGGACACAGGAGAGGTATGTAAAGTAGACACTGGGGTTGGCAAGGAACACGCCTAATTACATTTTCAGGAGAGAGACGGGGAGAGCGAATTCAGGGATTCTAACAGGAAGTTGGTCGTGTAAATATGAGGAAACATTTTTAGAAGAGGGTGGAAGTAGGTTGGTTAGGGAGTGTTGGTGGGAGAAGAAGAACAGGGAATGGGGTGGGAAAATGGAGGTTAGAAGAGAAAGGTAATTCAGAACGAATGGACTGCAGATGGATGAAGTGAGAAGGATGCACGAGGAAGGAAGGAAGGTATATGAGATGGTTAGGTAAAAGGACATGGAGAGAGAGAGAGAGAGAGAGAGAGAGAGAGAGAGAGAGAGAGAGACAACAGGGGAAGATAGAATGAGAGAATCAAGGTTTAACGGGAACTATGTGTGGATTATGCCACGAGCGAGAGCGCATAATTTTTGTGAGAAAGGAGAGAAAGGAAGCCAGGAGCTTATAGCGAGGATGAGATGTGTGTGCATGGAGGATTTTGATAGGTTCTGGCTCTTTAGGGAGAAGAGGATGTGTGAACTGTGTGGGTAGGGGGATGCAAGTGTGGAGCACTGGCTGGAGGAGTGAGTGGAGGTGGAAAGGAGTGGGATAAGCATGAAGGTACTGATGCATGAAAGGTCGGACAATGAGGAATAGAGAAGCTAAGATTGTAAACAGGGGAGGATGTAGATATAAGTAATATGTAAATATTGCAAATAGTAGATAAGTATTAGGTATTAGCCGCGGAGGCAGAGTTTGCCAATGCGAGGGAAAGCGAGAGAGTAGGGACATGCGTGCGAGGCGAGTTGAAGTGTGGAAGGCAAGGCGATAAGAACTATCGGTCTTAAAGATAAGGTATGGATGCATGTTAGTTTTTAAGGGTTAGTTTAAAAAAAATTCCGTAAAAAATGGAAGTGTAAGCAAGTCAATTTTTGAAGGCCAGCGGGCTGAAAAGTAAACGTTTATCTATCTATCTATATTCCACTTATTTCCAAAATCAATTCAGTTTAAAAATAGGTAGTTTAATATACATAAATGACAATTCCTAATCTAAATAATAACTTACAAATTGAGTTGTCTTCCCGGAAGTGGAAAGCATTTGTAACATGTAGATCAGGACCAACTGTATCTGGAATGTGTGAAAATATGAAAATGTAAGAACTCTTGAATGTATTTATGCGCAGTTAATTTGCGTATGCGAGAGTATGTGTGTATACTTGTCCGGCCATCTTCGTTGAAAAGTAAGTGTGCAAATTAACGAGCACCGCGCAGGTCATGATAGGCTCATAAACCTAACTACAAAACCGTTATTAATTAAAATCTCGCATGTGTGAAACTTTTGTGAATACAAAGCGCAACTCGTTAAAAGGATAAAAATAAAGTGATCTTTTATATATCCTACTGTCAAATTATAACTATTTTCTTTGCAGTTTTTCCCTCTCGAATCCGTGCATGCCTAGTTATTAATTAGATGATTTCTATAGACATTTAATAACCAATGATCCTAAAATGTTTGGTCCTTCGAACCGGATGCGGGAGTGTAAAGAAAAATCAACTCAAAAAGTAGATAAATTGGCTTTCAAATCGAGTTAGAAGAGTTCGCGAGGGCAAACTGTCAATTAAACCAGTATGGCTTCGACAGTCGTTACACCTGAATTTAAAGTTCGGTGTTCGCTCAATTGATTTGTAACTGGATCATTTGTGTGGAAAATTGTTCTCGCAATTTTGTGGCCTGTTTTTGGATATAGTGTCATACACTTACTCAGAGAATTTCGAACAGTGTAGGGATCGAATGTTTAAGTGGAGAAAGATATTCGGAGTAAGACATATTACTGTTCGTGTGTGTTGCGTGCGTGAATGACGACACACGCACGCAAGGAAAACTACGACCATGTTATTGTGAACCATGATTGCGTCTCTCTTCGCCGCTTGCTGATTATTGTCCATCTCGTTTCTACTTAAGGGAACGTTATCTTCAGATGCTCCTATTATTTTTGCTTTCATCGATTTTCTACTGCTGCCAGTTTCCAGTCCAATCAGCTGTTAATAGATGTCCTTCGACTTCTTCGTGTTCATATGGAACACTGAAGCCTCGCTTTGCAACGAAGTGTGTCTACAAGGCAATTCTTACGTTGTTCAACTTCGCACTCTAGGAAATTTTCAGCTGCCACCTTCGCATTACGCTGGGACAATACGTCAGGTTGCTTCACTTATTCTCTTATGTTTATGTTTTGTCAGCATCAGCATTAATATAATGCAAAAGTCGCACATTATATCTCTTGCCTTTACGTCTGCTTGTACGCCAAAGGATTATCGTTTGCTTGAATGTTTAACAATTTAGCTGAATATTTTGTCTTCAGATAAGTTTGAATTTTGATACCTATTTCTAGTTTATTATTGCTAGTATCTCTGCGTAATATTTCCTCATATCATTATGTCTAAAATGGATGCATTATGTATAGAGCTTGTTTCATTGCACGAAATTATTATGCGTACAGAAATTAAAGAAACACGCACTCGATAAACGAAACGAAACAACTGTTAGAGGTCGTTTAGACTTGGTAAATCAAAAATGGCATCTATGCGTAGAACAAGACTTACAGGCTAGAGCGCTTTATACTTCGGAAGAGAAAAAGACCATAGATTATTTTATTGAAATTCAATGTTTACAAGTTGAAGAGGCTTATCTCGCAGCTCTCTTTTATTTAAATTTAAAATTTCATACTTTCGTGTCAATTGTTGCGGCAATAGCTAATCAATCAACGCGAGAAAATGTAACTCGAAAAGATTCTACTATTCCTAGGTTACTTAAAATTACGTTGCCTGAATTCTCAGGCATATTATGTTGATTGGCCCAATTTTCATAATCTGTTTGAGGCGTTGATTGTCGGTAACGATTCTTTATCTAATGTGTCTCGTTTGCACTATCTGAAAACTTCTTTGATAGGTGACGCTACCTATGTGATTAAACATGTAACAGTTACCGATGAGAATTGGGATCAGCATTGGGATGATGTTATGGTTTTTTGGACAGTACGTAAATTGGATGTCATCTTTGAAGGAATGGGAGACGCATTTGGGATCTGATACTGACTATCCTATTTTAAAAATATTAGATAATTTTTTAGGAATACGCATTCGCACTTTAGAAGCGATTCAACTATCAAAATCTAATCTCTCGGAAAAGGATAAGAATAATGAAGGGCACTCAGTTGAAGGTCACAATGCCTCTACCAACTCTAAATGTTTAATGTGCAAAGAGAGTTATTATTCATTTAAATGTGAAGAATTTAGAGAATTATCGATTGACCAACGCAAGGAACTTGCTTTGCGACACCCCTGTTGTTTAAATTGCCTAACGCCAGGTCATAAACCATTTAATTCTTCCAGCAAGTATACATGTGGTAAGTGCCATCGTAAATATAACACGTTGCTATATTTTGAATTTGAATCTAATCCAAACTTTACTTTCACAATGCCGGCGTTGACTGCACCTAACACGCTCGCGAACAGTTATCAAGTGGCCAGAACTATCAATTCTGCAGTAATAATAAAGTAGGTATTGGATACCTCTCCCTCGCTATCAATAAAGGCAACCACCGTAAGTAATGTACGAGCTGATAATGGCCGGATTCATGAGTTTGGAGTTCTCCTAGATCAGGGTTCGGAGTGTTGTCTTGTATCTGAAAGAATAATTAACATTTTGAATCCAAAGTATCAAAGGGTTAATGCTCTAGTTTACGGTGTAGGAGGTGAGGTGATAGGTGCTGCAAAATCGCTAGCTCGAATATTACTTCTGTCGAAAATGGGTATGCTCGAACCGGTATTAATGTAGGCGTTAGTATTACTACATTTGACGTCTTACACTCCACCTGTAAGACCGGAGGGTGGAGTTGAGAAAGAATTAAGGAAGCTTTCGTCAACAGATCCTGATCCATTTATCTCAGAAAGTATATATATTATTTTAGAAGCGGATATCTTTGGATCTTGCCTCTTACCAGGTCTTAGACAAGGTACGTTAGGCTCTCTGACAGCTCAAGATACCGTTTTCGGATGGATCCCCTCTGGGCCAGTCCATAAACCGACTGCCGGCCGGACTGTACCAATTACAGATCATCAAAGTATAACCGAGGAAGTCTTTCATGAAGACTTGCTTAGATTTTGGGAGATGGAGGAACCTACAACTTGATTACTTTTAATCTCTGACGAGATGAATTGTGAGCAGCATTTCTTATCGACTCATCAACGTCTACCATTGGGAAGGTTTGTCTTTCAGGAACGGCCCTCCAATAGATATTGGTAATTCTTTGAACACAGCAAGATTAGTCTTAAAAAGGGTACATGCTCGTTTCCTTAAGGATTCCTCTTTGTACTTTAAATATGATGAATTTCTACTGAATATGAACAGTCAGGACACATGGAACGCGTTCAGGAGTATACAGATGTTCATACTTTTCAAACAATTTATTTACCTCATCATCCTATATAATACGGTGACATACGGCACAGCTTGTGTTCCTTACATCGCTAATCGAGTATCAAACAGTTAACAACAGATCAGGGTTATTATTTTCCTGCAGCCAAATCGGTTCTTGAAAATAATGTTTATGTTGATGATGTACATTTTGCCGCTGATGAAATAGACGAAGCTCGAGAATTAAGAACACAAGTTATTCAACTATTCAAACAGGGGTGTTTCTATCTAAGGAAATGGACAAGTAATAATAAGTTACTATTATCAGACTGTCCATTTCTGTTATAGCAAAGTTATATGATTCACTCGGCTGGCTATCTACGGTAGTAATAGCCGCTGAGCGGTTAATGCAACAGCTATGGTTTCAAAAACTTCAGTGGGATGAGCCGTTACCCACAGAGTTAGAGGACCATTGGTCCAAATATTATAAAAGTCTTACTGATTTTGAAGCTATTCAGATATCGCGATGGACTGGGTAAAGCACTGACATTTGAGGTTGCAAACTTCATGAATTTTCTGATGCTTCGAGCAGAGACAATGCAGCAGTCGTGTATCTCCGTATTATTCAGACGTTCATACTAGACTCAACTCACGCGGAGCTCAATTATCAGCTAAGACTTCGCATTTTATTATTACAACAATGGGTCTTGAAAATATCCCACTTTACTGTCACACAGATGCTTCAAAGGTTTTAGCTTGGCTTACCAAGCATCCGTCTACCTGGCCTACCTTTGTATCCAATCGAGCAGCTCACATTCATGAGCTTATTCCAAATGTCAAGTGAAGACATGTTTCCACCAAGAACAATTCTGCTGATAGTGCTTCCAGAGGTCTTTTCCCAGGAGAGTTAAAGGATCATCCCTTATGGTGGCATGACCCGGACTGGCTAGGCAAACATTCTACATGTTGGCCAGAATCACGTCTTGACTTGTCTCCGGATGTTCACCTTCAGTGGATTGAAATATCTTCTCACCATACAATGAAGCAAGCTAAGAAACCCTTCGATTTAGCTGATAGGTTATCGCCTTGGCTAGAATGGTTGAGAGTGTCTGCTTACTGTACTCGATTTGTCACGACCTTCCTAATCAAGGTTGGTAGGTTACCGAAGTCTGCGATCCAGCATGAAACTTTGGCTCTTATCCCAGAACAGATTCTTCAAGCTTCCTCATACTGGGTCCAGCGCATTGAGAAAGAAGACTTCGAACCTGAGTAGCTCAGTCTTGAACGCGATGATAAAATAAAATTAAGTTCGTCGCTGAATACATTGCATCCGTTTCTAGGTGCGTCTGGTGTAATGCGCTTGGGAGGACGTTTACATAATGCCCCAATTAATTACAATGAGAACCATCCTATTATTTTACCATGTCATCGAATAAGTGAGCTTATTGCTCAACATGCTCCCTTTAGGTCAATAAATAGAATAGAAGGGGAAAACCTTCTCGGACTTTTCCGCTTTACATCGTGCATCATCGGAATTTGTAACGCCTTCGGGCACTGGGTCTTTACCCCCACCTTCAAAATTTGTGAATCTTCTCCGCTTTTCGAAACCTGCAACTGACCGCCAAACAGTCTGCAACCGCATACTTAACTACTTGCAGCGTACCTTGTAGTTATCTCGGCTCAATATCATTACAGTATCACTTTGTGTCCTTATATCAATTACGTTGAAGTTTAAATTAACTAATTATTACTCATTAAATTGATTCATTTTTTAAACTTCCCTCCTCATCATTCAATATCTGTTGAATTTTAATACTAAAAATAACTGTGGTACGGCTCTTCGGATAACGAGAATTCTAAGCAAGCAGCACTACCACAATTACAATTGAACAATTCTAAAGATCAAACTTTCCATCATAAATCTTCAAAATTGAAGAAATTTCAAATGTAAATCAGCAAATTTACCCAACTTCCATTTGTAAAACTTAAAACCTGCATAATTTTCAAATTATAATTCGTAAAATTAAAAACTCTTCAATTTTAAAGATTGACAATTCACTGTTTTGCAATTTTGAAGAGTTACACTTGCAAATTCTTGAGTTTGGAAAATAGAGAATCGCAAATTGTTTAATTTAAAGAATTGATATTTCTAACGTATGTGAAATGATGCAATTTCGAATGCCTTTTTTGAAATAGTTCACATTTTTAAATGAAAAATAATTCAATTCTTAAGATTTAAAATAAAAATTCATTTAATTTTACAGATTTACAATTGAGAATTCTTTACTTAGGAATAGTGAAATTGACAGCGTTTATTTATTGTTTGGAAACTCTTATAAGTTTTTAGATATCTTCTCCTACATAGAAAAGGAACTACAGCTGTAATTAATTCCTTTTTTCAAGAACTTTTCCCATACTGCATCTAATTTTAGTGCTTCAGAATTTTATATTTCTGTATTCAAGCTAAGGAATTTCGATTTAATTGAAACAAATTTAAGTGGAAAGAGAATCTTATAAGATTTCAAACCAAAGTATACTAATAAACTGGATAGTAGAAAGAAAAGAATGAATTGATGAATTCAAAGATTATTATTATTAATTATATAACATATTGTAAGAAACTACAATTATTATATTGGAACGAAAGATCTTGCACTTTAAATGCTCAATTCCAAAGTTTACATTTCCTGGCTGGATTCATTTTACTTCCAACAGGGCAGTTATAAGCTTTTGCAAATCCTTCTGAATTTTGAAGGGGAGAAATAACTCTGTATTGCGGTTTACCATGCGCATCATATGATTCCATGATTTCTTCATATTCAGGCGTTGAAACCTCGCACCACAACTGGAAACAAACATTAATTATTGGGAGTATTCAAACACTTTTATTTCAGATAAGGTCAATCGAAACTCACCCTTGCGTAAGTCAAGAAGAAGAGTTGCTCGTTATTCAAGTCTTCAAAACCTGGCAATCTAGGTTGTCTTATCTCTTTTTCTTGATCTTCAAAGGCATCAAACACGGTATTCAATCCCAAAGAATCAGCTATGTTTTCTGCCAACTGTGGCGGATCAAGGTCCTGTAAAAAATGTTGACAATGTTTGTATAGAATATATCAATGTCTCAGGCTTAAGATGGTTAAGATGGTATTATTATTTTTTTTTGTATACTTTTCATTAGAAAATACAAATATGCCAAAGGATTTGAAAAGATATATTTTCTGCGTTAGAGCAATGTTTTTTAATTTCCATAATTTTAGCATAGGTAAATTTTCATTGAAATTGAAGAATCAGTGTAGAAATGGCAATTATTGTCGTGAATGTGTGAACATATTAAAAAAAAAATTTCTTAAATAAAACAGTCCAGACCAAGCCTGATGAGTTCACACGGTCCTCGTCAAAATCATTGTATTGTTTGACAAAACACTTCATTTTGTTTTTAAACTCTTCTTCAATCTCTCCTGGCAATGTTATTATATCACCGTCCTGATTATGTTCAATTCCTAAATATAAAATTAATATTTTATGCAATTACAAATGTATACCTAGATATGTTGATTTTTTAAATAAATGTTTGCACCTGTATTGTCAAAACCATGAGATACTTCGTGGCTCAGTATGGACCCAATACCACCATAATTAATAGTTCTAAAACATAAAATGATTACATGTAATTTTCAACATGAAATCAGATTCTACACTAAAAAAACAGTTTTACTTAAAGTTACTAGACGCGTCTGGATAAAAAACTTCTAGTGATTTCAATAATAAATTATGGTTAATATGACTAGAAGATTATAGTGAATTCACTCTGATTGATCTTTTGATCAAAAAATCTATGCCAGAATATCTGGATAAGTTTACCAGAATATCTTGTTATACTGACCAGAATGTTGTATTCCTAAGCTACCAAAAAACTCTCTAGTGAAGATTTCTGGTTAATCTTACTAGACATTCTGGTAAAATTTACCCGAATATCTGGTAAGATTACCCAGAAAATTGTCAAATAGAAACTTCTGATACTTTTGACCAGAATTTATAGTAAGGGTATTTAACGTTCTATTCAGGTCGGTTCAACAAGATTTGTTGTTAACGCACGTGAACAAAAACCAATTAATACTTACTGAATTGTTTTCAAAGAATAAAATGGAAGCTTCAAATCAGCAGCAGAGATGTCTAGAAATAAAATTTTTAACGTTAATATTACACTTATTTGAAAAATCAATTCAGTCTAAAAATAGGTAGTTCAATATGAATGAAAATTCCTTATTTAAATAATAACTTACATATTGAATTGTCTTCGCGATCGTATAAAGCATTTATAATATGTGGAATGAAGTATAACCAACTGAAATAAATTTGATTGTAATATCTACACAAAAAAGTGGAATACTGTTTATAAGTTTAATTCTTACAGGTCTATTTCGGGTTCCTCTTTTAGACTTCTCAAATTTTCTTTTAAAGAAAATCTTTTGTAAGATAATACATTGCTCAGAAAATTATGCCCAATTGATATCTGTCGAAAGAGAATAATATTCAGAAAACTGTGAATTTTGTTCATTCTTTCATTTAGATTTTTTCTCAATTCACTCACCCCACGGTAATAATTATTTAGCATTGTTATATTGTTGTACCAATCCGGATAACCGATATTTTTACGCATCTTATATAATTTCTCCAATTCCATTTTCCTCAAACTATCATCCAACCAATCTGCGTTTTTAATATACTTAGCCATCTCCTTCTGGACTGCAGATACAATTTTTTCAATCTTGAAAAGAGAAAATAACAAATATTTCAGCGAAAATGGAATTCTCATTCTCTTGGATATAACTACCATTAAAAAAAATCTCGCGTTAAAAATACGAAAATATTCCAATTATAACAAAGATTAAAATATGTTGACTTGACACGAACATCGTGTTTCATTTCTTCTGTAAAATATTTCTTTACAAAGATGTAGTTTACTGCATGCTGCATCTTTGCATTGGCGACGCAAGTTTTCCACCTGAAAAGTAAAAACTATATTCTCAATCCAAAAACAGCAAAATACCAAAATACCAAATCACCGAAAGGTTTCACTAACCTGGGAGTTTCTGCTTTTACGCCCGTATGCTTCTGTTTTAATTCATACTCCAGTTCTTGCATTTTCAGATTTGTGTAAGGAAGCATATTACTTAAAAAATGCCAGTGAATATAGTTCACTGAAAATCAAAGTAGAGAACTTTCAGATTATTCATTCGAAAAATTAAATAAAAATTATTATCACACTGAACTTACCTAGTGAACGAGGGTCTCTTTCCGTCAGAAGATGTGGAAGTGTTTCCAAAACGGTTCCTGCAATCAAGAGAACTTCATCTCCCTCAATTTCGACATTAGCTGAAGCAAACAATTCCGTAATTGTCTCTCTCCAATTTATCTAAAATAAATGAAAAGTGCCTCGAGTTAAAAAAATATTTAGAATGATGAATACTTATTTATAAATAAAATTTGAGTAAAGATAATGTTTCCACCTTAGAAGCTGGAGTATGCGTCTTGTTCTCATAAAGTTCTTGAAGATGGTCGAAGCCATTAGATTTGAATGTCTTGTAATAAGATTCACTATGCTGTAAAAAGGGTCTTTAATTCATCAAGCGTAAGAGTTAGAATGAGAAACATGTTCCGTGGACCAATATCGGGACAGAAAAAAAGTGTTATCCGAAAGATGAAATTTAAGAATTTTAAATTAGATTGAAACCAAATTCAAAATCCCATTTAACGTCCAATAATCAAGTTAATGAATAGAATTCCCGAAATTAAAACAAGAATTCAACGATCAAATTTGGACAAACACCACAAAATGCTCCTAATGCAATTCCTGAAAAGAAAAAAATTTGTTTCTTTGCACAAAAATAAAAAAGAGGAAAGACAAATGAGAAGGCAACCAACCAAATCCCCTTCCTTCTCTAATAATGAAGCATATTGTGCATGCTTCCATATTGTGATTTGATAATAATAAAAATAAAAAAGACGAAAAAAATAAAAAAGAGAAGGAACGGATTTGGTTGGTTGCCTTCTCATTTTTCTTTCCACTTTTTTATTTTTGTGCAAAGAAACCAAATTTTTTTGTTTTTATGAATTGCAATAGGAGCATTTTGTGGTGTTTGTCCAAATTTGATCGTTGAATTCTTGTTTTATTTCTAGGAATTCCATACATTATCCGAAAGTTGTTCAAATTCAGACTCACAACAACGAAAAAAGTCTCTTACATTTCTCAGCAATTTTTCCACTTCTATAATATCTTCCACGTCTTTTGCCAGTTGATCCTTATTTATGTGAGCCTCTCTTTCTGCAGCAAATATCAAAGCAACTTCGGTTATAAATTTGGCATAACTACCATCATTGTACATTTTCTCTCTATTGAAATCTTCTCCAGATTCTAAGACCACAGAAGGTAAATTTGCCGTTTCTACCTACTCGTTTTTTTTGGAAAATAAATATAAATTGCATTAATCAGCATGAAAAATCTAGGCCAGAAGTCCAGAAGACTTATTTGCAATATAATAAAGATATAATTACATCAATGACCCCGGAATAGGCTGAGATTTGGTAAAATGCCGATAGTCCACTCAAATGTGAATAGTAATCGTGCACTTGTTTCCAAGAAAATTCTTCTGGATCCCATTCCCCGGGTTCCATTGTCATTGGCCAACCTCCATTTACTTCCAAAAGAGCTTCCAAAGGCTTAATTCCTATCTGTTCTATAGCATCTACAATTTTTTCGGAAATTGAAATTTAGGAAATTAAAAACGATTTAAACAATTATAATTAATGATGTAATAATGAATGTGAGACAAAAGCCAAAAAATTCTTACCGGCATCCATGCACGACTGATAAAATTTCTTCACTTTTTTTACTGGTAAAACATCATTCGGATGTACTCTCTCGTTTAACAGGTCTGTAAGGTATACGTTCATACAATTTTCAGTTATATTTGAATTTTAAAAAAATATCGGTACGTACCACGAATTTTAAAAAACGTTTCCTCCTCTAATTTCTTTTTTGGGCTCCATGTCATTTCAGAAGGTGGAATAGGATTATTTTTTGCCCAATTGCCACATGCATACTCGTAAAAGTCTTCACATGGGTCAACCGATTTATTCATACTTTCCCATAACTCTGCAGCTATAAAAATTTTTTTTAGGTATTTAAATAGGTGTGAGAAATATAACTATATTAATGAATTATATATATATATATATAAATTAATTTTCAAATTCAAATATTAAATTTGTTCACATTGAAGCTCCTATATTTCCGCTCACTTATCACGCGCTTTTGTCTCTCATTTTTTTTACAACCCACTTTGGCAATTTATTAATTAAAGGATGAGCAAAATCTGAAAGTATCTATTTATACATATTTGAAATTGATGAGAGGCAAGTTTTGAGTTTTGCAGCTAAAAATTCTGTAATTTTAAATATTTGCATTCAAAATTTCTTAAATTTAAAAGATTTGAAACTAAAAACTTGATTCAATTATCCAGTAATAATAATAAGTATCGCATTAATAATTATTGAAATTATATTTAAACTTTTTCAGTTTTAGAGATTCCCACTTTCAAACTGCAGAGTGTTGTAGGATACTACTTTAAATTTGTACAATTTGAAATGTTTTTATTTCAAATAACGTCTAACTTTGAAGATATTTCCGGAATTGACTTATACAGGGGGATTTAAAAAAAAAAAGTTAGAATTTCGACTGATGAATAGAAAAACTTTACTGATTCGAATTTAGTGAGTAAAAAATGAAAGTTAAAAATAAATTTGCCTTTTTTCGAATTTGTGAGAGTCAGTAATGGTTGGGCAAGATGGGCTTGGCACAAAAACTGCCGAACGCTTATTTTTACGAAAAAATAATAATATATTGTTCATTTTCTAACGTGAAGGTATTTGCAATAAAAAATCTGATCTGTTTTTCAGAAAAAAGGACCCTAAATTTGAGAAAAGCCGTATTTATTTTTTATCTTTATTTTTCGAAGTTAAATTTTTTTTCAACAATGTTTATGGTTAATTTATTGTCGATTGAAAATTGTAGCGGATTTTAATAAAAAATGAGAGAATATTGACGGAAAATACATATAAGTTTGAGAAGTTTATGATTCAAGAATAAAAATTAATTGATTGAGAAAATAAAATTTTCAAATTCAAGGTGTAAAGCCTAAATAAATTTGAAGAGGCTTTGCAAACAAAACATTTTTTAGAACTTTCTTTCGGTTTACCATTTCAAATTAAAAACTTTGAAATATAAAATAAAACTAAAAAAATCCGCCCCTTAATCCCAAGTAAAATTTCAAAAATACCAAATTTGATCCCATAAAACTCATTAGAAATATTAGAAATAAAAAGATCCCTCTTCCAATTAAAAAAAACATTAAAAACCAAAACTTACTCTCTTCTAACTCAATGAAAATGTTAAAAATACAAAATATCCCTACTTCAATTCAGAAATAAATTGAAAACCAGAAGTAAATCTTCAGCTTTAGAAAGAAATTAAATACCAAAATTTAAAAATGTTTAAAATTAAAAAAAATGCTTTCTCCAAATCAGAAAAAAATATCCTCCCTT
Source organism: Andricus curvator (assembly GCA_932195095.1). NCBI lineage: Eukaryota > Metazoa > Arthropoda > Insecta > Hymenoptera > Cynipidae > Andricus > Andricus curvator. Next base: position 21,905 of record CAKNYM010047763.1, read on the forward strand.
CCAAGTCGATAAAAATGTTGAGAATAAAAAAATTTCCTGTTTCAATTCAGAAGAAAATATCAAATAAAACCCTTCGAAAAGTTTAATAATTTTTTTGTTATCAAATTGGTGACATTCAAAGTGATTGAAAAGATTTTTCTATTAAAAACTTGATAAATTATAGACTTGATAGTCAAAACACCACCAAAACAGATGGAAATATATGAAAATTCTTCAAATTTTGTATTTTACAACATTAAAAAATTGATAAATTTCCTTTTGTGTTTTGTGTATAGAGAAAATCAACAAACGTACCTGTATAGCTATCATTCATTTTATGTTCATCTGTTAGATATAATTATTTATTAAATTATTAAACCCGTTTACAAATTTTCAACTTTTATTATTTAACAATTTTTTACGAGAAAATTTTAAATTGTTTACGTTTTTAATATTAGGAAATATGAATCATCATTAATATTTTTAATGTCTTTATCATGGAGAATATTTTCTTAATATTTCAGAAGAAATCCTGTGCATATTATTCCAATGTTTCAGGGTCACTTCAAATTATTAATTGCAATAAAATAATAAATTCTCGTATTCTAAGCCAGATAATATCTTCAAAACTTTTTTTTTTCGCTGCCTTTCATAAAATGTAGGGCATATTCTTTAATAAAGATTTTCTAGAGCAGGGCTTTTTAGCATTCAATTTGTATTTTTTCAAATCAAAAACTAGGAAAAATCATTTTCAAACTGGAGGTGGCCTTGCGAAACATCTAAACAATTCTTTAAAAATAACAGAAAATGTTTGGTTGCATTTCATTAGCAGAGGGAAGGAATTTAGGGGGTATCATTTGCAAAATTCAATCATTCAAATTATTTTTCGGCACTCTAATTTACATATGATAAAATATTTGTCGAGTTTAAACATGTTGCTTACCAATTGAAAAACATTCCTTCGTTCGACAAACGTTATACTTCTCCTGAGGATTGTCAGGGTCCTTTTTTTTGGAAAGTAGCCATTGTAACTTGTTGTGATTGGCGTCATTTTGATAGTAAGGACCACCAAATTCTTGCAAATTTATGAATCCAGCTGTTGCCAGACTTATTGTAGAAATACTGAAAGATACAAATTGCAAATCGCATATTTTGAAGAAAAATGGTATGCAGATAAAAAATTTTGAATTCAAACTCACAGTAAAGTAATTGGCAACATTTTCACAAAATCAAAAATGTCAGTAGACACCAGAAACTTGTCTTATTAAGAATAACCGAAGACTGATCTTTCAGAACTACGAGCTTCTTTCATTTTAGCTGCTTATATATGTTCCTCTACAACCCTGAACAAATTATCATTATGCAGTTTCCTCCGATTTTTATAAAATTGACGCCTAACCGAAAACAGCTTCCGCGATAAATAAATCAATCCCGGATGCCCGATTGTCAGTATCTTTATATAAGTAACTAAAAATAATGATGAGGATAAAGAGGGGTTGACCGTTAACTTGAAAAATAATAAATAACGAAAAATATTATCATATCTAAAAACTTCAAATCCTGTTTTTAGGGTTTCGTAGGGAACCTAACTGCAAGGTGAAAATTGAAATAATCAATTCAGACCTTTTTGAAACTATTGATTTTTGTGTTTAATTCATTTAAGATCCAATTTCCCTAAAAAGATGTAGTAAATCTTGCCTAATATTTTTGTTTCACTTAGTATTTTTTAGATATTATCATAGTTATCTAACAGAAACTGAGGAATTAAGATGTAGGTCCTATTATTTACAAGATGTCATTTTCTATCATTTTTTCTAATCCCTGAAGAAATTTAATCCAATCAGATGAAATCTTGCACTCACTCATCTTCAAATTGAATTTTCGATTATGATCGACGTGGATCACTAGCCATTTCACGGACAAAGACGATAAAAAGGTAATCAATCACTTTTTGAACAAATAAGTTGATTTTTGGGTTTAATAGATTCGAAATGCAAACATTTCTAAAGGTATTTTTTAGTTTGTATGTTATCTAAACTTGAACTTTAAATCGCAGCGAACGTATATGAAACCATGACAAAATTTTTAGTTTAAGGAAAAATGTTTATTAATTCAAAAAAATTAAATCCAGAAATTTCTTGTTTTTAAAAAGGTTCGAATCCATTATTTTAATTACCATCTTGCAATGTTCACGGGATTTGAGAGAACCACATTCGATGAGATATAGTCACAAAAATAATTTTAGGCAACATTTACCATACCTTTTTAGGCCAATTTTTGCTTATAAACTGAATTCTAAATACCAAATCGATTTTTTGGAAAAAGGCCTGGATCGATTATTTTGATTCTTATATCAAAATATTTTTTGGATCGTTATAAAGCATGATAAACCAGAAAATCCGGTAAATGAAATATATTTTAGGCAACATTTACTATGTATTTTTGGAAAAATTTGGAAAATATTTGATATACGTGGGATGTCAAAAAAAAAAAAAAACTTTATATTAATTGAATACTGAATTTGCCTTTTCCTTAAAAGAGCGGCAGCGATTATTTTGATTTTTGTCTTGACATTATTTTTGGATGGTAGGCTCGTGACAAGTTTCACCGCAATTCGGTGAGCGTAGATCAAAGATTTTCGGTGTGTCATTGAAAATAAAAATCTTTACTGACTTTTAGAAATCAAAAATGGTCCTGTAGAGTCGCAATGAGATCAAAAATGGTTAATTTTTATAAACTAAGGAAACTTCCCTATGGGTACAAAAAGTATAATAATTTTGTTTAATACATTTTCTGGTATTCTATGATAATAAGGATTGAAATTTTATTATTAGTTACCTCTTATGAAAGAGAGAGTATTATTTTTGACGAAAAATTTTCCAAACTTACAAAACATGAATATTTAACCAATACTTTTTCTAATTAATTTTTTTCTAATTGTAGGTTTCTACCATTCTTTTTTAAATATTTAAATTGTAATAAATCATGGCTTTTTTCGGAGAAAACATTCCCTATAACTTTCATGCTTCGCATTAAAAAAATAAGTAAATACTCGTCAGATATATTTATGTGTTTAACAAATGTTTTCTTTGAAAAAATTCTTGTAACGACTTCGTTCATAGAAAAATTTATTTTTGAAATTAGATACAGTAGATGTAGAAAATGTTTTATCCTAAAAAATAAGCCATCAATTAACAATATGCAACAATTTTTTCAACAAGATGTAAAAAGCTATAAAATGAAAAATTTAATTGCAAAAACATGGTTAAAATAAATTAGTATGGTAAGTTTTACAATTTCTCCATCACAAATATTTTTAATTTGAAATAATATCCTCAATAATATTATTTTGATTTTTAAAATCATAGAAGAACTATTTTTTCAGACATCTTATTTTTGGTCCGACAACTACCTTAAGTTGAAGTTTTTTGAAAATTAGCGGAAATTACATTTTTTAGGATTTGATTAATTTTGTACGTATGTTAAAAAAAGTCTTGAACCACTAAATTCCCAAAATGTAAAAGAATGTAATTTGTATGAAAAAATGTTGCAATATTTAAGAAAACTGTGGCTTTCTTGTACATTGCATCTGAAGACATGTCATAAATAACATTTTTAAAATATATATTATTACCATATTATGCCATACCACGCTGAAAAAACCAGTTCTCGTCAGATCACTGAAGTTAAGCAGCGTTGGGCGCGGTTAGCACTTGGATGGGTGACCATTCGAGAAAACTGAGTGCTGTTGGCACATCGTGGGTGTGGTGAGCCCACACTTGTAGTTATTTACTACAAGTTATCAACCTAGAAACACTACCCGAATCGGGTAGTGTCACGCCTACCCCGAAAGGGAAATGGCTTAATGGTATACAACTGAATCTCCATTTTTTATTTGATTTAAAAACTTTATTAGAGTTTTTTATTTGATATGACACATGGCAACTCTTGAGCTATATTTTGGTGTTTTATAACATCCTTTTTGCACTGGTTGTTGCCGGTCATATTTTCGTTTCAATTCATTTAATTCTGGACTTGAATTCATGCCACAGAGAAAATTAGTATATGTGTTCTTTGCACTTAAAAAAAAGTTTTAGTATCGGATGCCAAATAATTTTTGAATATTTGAAAACATTTATTTAAAAAAATGGCCAATTTTTTCCCCTTGAAAGTCCGGTATCTTAACAATAATAGAAATAATCACTTTTTTCTTATTGTGAAGTAGCCCTCTAAGGAATAAAAATATTCATAGTAATATTCTTAAAACTAAGATCGTGGCACAGTAACTGGATATGTGTATTTAACAGTAAATTAAAACTATCAATCAATATTAAACACACTGATAGAAATAAATAAGCGGTACAACAAAACTTATGATTAGATGAACCCTATGTTATTGCTGGTATAGATACAGCCATACAGAATGTCTGTTTTGGCCATCCGATTCTTGTTGCTTATGAAGGCAGACGCGCAGGCGCGATTGAGATGCGCCTGTTGTAAACAAAACAAACCGAGTCGGGTAAATCATTGATACAAAGGGTATTGCTAAATGTAAACATTTTAAAGATAGTTGACTCAGGTATATGTTTATAGAATTACATATTTCCTATAATAGCAACACATATATTACAGCTTTGTACCACAAATATAAATAAGTTGTATTTGCCATATTTCAGTAAGTGCATTTCATACTCTTTGTGATTGAATTACACGTATTATATTATAAATATACTCGTAATTTTTTAGCCTACGATCGTATGGTTAAATCAACGTCACCATTTCTATCAGTGCATAGGCCGTTAGAATCAAAAATTTATAGGTTGAAGTACATAGTAGTGTTGTAATTATCCGATATGTGTTAAATAAAATCAAAAACTGCATTAGTACTAAGAGGTCAACATAATACTAAATACTATTACCAATGGGTAATTTCAAGTAAATTATTTGAATTACTGAATGCATACTTGAAAAATTCGATTTTAAAATGATAGTAAGAGGGCGCTTTCCTGATAGTGGTATTCTATTCCATAGACTTGCCCCTCTAACCATAAATGATCTTTGGAGTTTACATGTTCTATGCTTCATTATTTTTAAAGCTAAGTTCCTCTCAAGGAGCCTAGCATGATTGGGATGTTTTTTATCAACAAAAGTAAAATATTCACGTAAATACTGAGGAGCTTCCTTTCTAGATACTATAAAGAGCAAGTTGTCCATAAAAAATTGTCTTCTTTTAGCCACGGGCAAGAACCCTGGTCTCTCCCGATGTAGAGTAATGTGTCCACTTTTTGGTAAATTGTATATAAAACGGATACGTGCATTTACAGCCCGTTCTAGCTTCCCATTCAGTTCATCCACTATATCATCGTAAGCAATACATCCGTAATCAAGGAACAGGCAAATCCTAGTTGAGGTAGGTAAGGAGCCTTTATTTTTATTCAATTGTTGCAGAATTCTGTAGGTGTTCTGAGAAATAGCCATTACATGCTCTTTCCAAGACAGAGTACCGTTCAGCAAGTATTCTAAATCCTTGATCGATTCTTGAAAAACAATAGTAACATTACCAACGCTCAAAGGAGGGAGGGCAGCGAGTGCATCCACAAAAGGAAAAGCCAAAGGCCCAATAATGATAGCGTTAGTTTTAACTGGATTTAGAGCAAGGCCATCATTTTCAGCCAAATCACATCTCCTCTCGGACCTGACTGCAAAGTCTATTCAATTCTGCAGCAGGTCCGGAAACGTACAATTTGAAGTCATCAGTGTATTGAAGATACTCACAAAATTTTAGATCACTTCCAAGTTAGTATACATGCTAAAAAGCGTAGATGCAAGTGTGGGCCCCTCCGGTACCCCACTCTTAACTTCCACCCATTCAGAAATATCAGCATTACGAGTCTTTAGACTTTGTGAACGATTACTTAAATAGGAAGCAAACCACTTTATTACTGAATTGGACATTTTGAATGATTTTAGTGTTTGTAAAAGTAAACTGTGGTTCACAGTGTCGAATGCCTTAGAAAAGACAAAAGGTACCGCAATCATAATCTCCTTTTCATCGATTGCCAGCTTAACATCAGTAGTGATTTTGAGGGACGCTGTAAGCCTACTGCGTTTGGCTCTGCATCCCGGTTGCATAGGGTCTAATAATTTATTGGTGTCTAGAAAATTTGTTAGCTGTCTGGGCATAATTCGTTCAAGTGGCTTTGATAAAGAATTAAGGATAGGAACTGGCCGGAAGTCTTTAGTGGAAGTAGGACTTGTGATTTTAAGTATCTTCTGTTACTTCCTTGAGGAAAGTCTCAGGAGTAATGTCAGAAAAAAGGAAATCATATTCATCGGTAGTTTGCAAAGGTAATTTGGAGGAGACAGATGGAAGTTGTGTCGCAATGGGTTTCAACATGAATGCAGTAAGGAAGTCACTAGCAGAGAAATGTTGAGCAGGAGATTCCTGTTTGGGTTGAATTGAACGCAAGCGCCTGAGAAGACGAAAAATGTTTTCTTTTTTGTTTTTATTTCTGATGCGTTCAAGTTAAACTGATTGTGAAAGTCCCTAATTTTCGTCTGAACAAGAATCCGAAGTTTTCGAAATTCCGCTTGTACACTACTATTTGTGGTTCTTCTTGTTGATCTATGTTTCGCGTCCCTTTTCTCTCGTAAATTCTCTTATTTCTGCCGTAATCCATGGGGTTGTTTCCCTTCGAGAACATGGTACATATAAAGGCGCGAATTCATCAAATGCATAAGTCAAAATTGTAATTAGACCGTTTACCTTTGTATTCACGTCACGAACTGAAGATTAATTCGCCCAATCATGTGACATTAAATGATCCTGAAACTCTTGTTCATTGATTACTGTAAGATTTCGAGTCGGTGTAGGAGTAGGTTTAAGTGGGAGATTACTGGACATTTGGTACTCAATGTTGATAAGATCATGATTAGATAAGAACGGAATTGAATGATGTTACTAGGATAGTACTTTGTCAAGGTCATCATCAAGACGAAGCTCGTAGTAAAGTATGGAGTTACAGTAAAAGTTAATAAACAAAACAAGCCAGACTACTCGAAAGGGGATATACATAAATCGAAGATCTTTAGTACATGTAGTGTGAGAAGCCATACCGTAAATTTGCAAAAATGAAATAAAATAAAAGATATGCTCAAAAACGAAATATACCTCTTTATCAATTGTGAAACATTCCTTGTCGCATGACCTAATAATAAATTGTAGTAAATACCTCAATCTAGCAATTGCATTTACCACTAACCAAAATATGCCAAACAGAATACGTATAAGTAGGAATAAATAGAAAAAGGTAGAATCCAAAAAAGAATAATAAGAAACTAAAATAAAGTTTTTTAAAAGAGGACATTTACTTAGAATGACGATATTGTTCTTAAAGATGATCCTACGTCCATAGAGTGATTGCTAGCGAAATCCATCAAGATCGTGAAGATGAGAAAGTATAATTCTCTGCGATCCTTCCTCCTTACGGCAGAAGATCTTGCCACCAGAAAATTAATTACATACTACATTAATGTTTTCCAAAAATGGGTAAATCGATTATTTTAATTTTTATTTAAAATATTTTTGGGATGGCAAAGAATTATAATGAATCAGAAAATCTAACGAAAAAAATATTAGGCAACATTAACTATGTCTTCTTAAGGATATTTTTACATTCCAAATTTATTAAACACAAAAATTGACCTGTTTCCGAGAAGATAGCAAATGAATATTTTAATGTTTATCTTAAAATATTCATGGGTAGTTAGAGAACTCTATTAAATTACAAGCTTCTGTGAAAAAAAGAAATCAGGAAACATTTGTCATATCCTGTTATGCATAGTTTATTACCTTATATTAATCAAATACTAAAATTTGTAATAAATTTAACGCCATCTCGGATGTGCGATTGACGGTATCGTTATAATTATTAAAACTGATACACCAGAGACTCGCTATTTGAACGCGCGATCGAACGCGTTATATGAATTCCTAGAATTGCTGGTCCCTACAGTTTCTCAGGGGGCAGGGCGAGAGACGGCTGCGACTCCGCCTCTGAAGGGACGCATGTACTATATGACTATACTACTCAGTCAAGTAGATTGCGCAATATTATGGGAACGGTTCAGGCGGCCCTGCCTGTTTACGTTTCGCTGTACGCGTTATAGGAACAAGGCCATTTTCAGGCAACCCCCGAGATTGTTCATCTATCGAGTCTCTGGTGTACTGAGAATCAAAAACGGTCGACTGCCAGCTTCAAAGATGATAAATAATAAAATTCTCAAATAAGAGCAATATGTATATTTATATTGCACTGTACAGAGATTTCAGACTAAATTATTGACGTTTAAAATTGCTACTTATTAAAATTCTGCATTGTTACACTGACATTTTTTCTATACTATTTTGGCGCCATAATTTTGTCAAATTCTTTTATTCAACTATTGTTCCTTTTAAAGAAAATATATATCAACAATTTTTGTTGCCTTCATAAGTTTTATCGCAGAAACATTTTTTTTAAATAGGTAACATCTTGAAATTTAAAAACTTTGAATAAATTTGTTTAATTTCTCATAAACAATATATACTCCTTCGAAAATGGTGAGGGAGAGAAAATGAGGATTCATATTTTAAACGCCGTGTCTATTGGCTCACCGAAATTCGATAAGCGTAGAACAAATATTTACGGAAGGGGACACTACCCTACAGTAGATAGGAAAAAATTGAACAGAATTTAACTGCATCAGTTTCCAGAAATAAAGAAAGTTTTTCTTTTTCAAATAAAGCTTACCAATTCAATTTAATATTCTTATAGAAAAAAATATCACGAATTAGTCAATTAGCTGTATTAAACATTTTTATTAGACCTGGTCAAGGATACAATTTTGACACCTCTGTCGATCAATGGATAATCGTTTCTGGTATTGCTCCTGGGCACGACAGAATACGCAATTCTCGACAATTATAATTTAACTCATTAGTATACTTACAATTAAAATCAGTTTATTGAGTAAATAATATTTGAAACTATTATTATTTTATAAAAATCAAAAGAGATTAAATTATTGACATTTTTTTATCTCTGATAATCCGTGAGATTGGTACGATTGGTACGAGATGTTTAATTTTCATACCATTTAACCTGATTTGCGATGGCAGAAAAGTGCAAAATAGAATGGTTACATACCTTAATCCTAAAACTGATAATTGACACTATTTTCTTAGTTTATTATTTGCAAGAGCTTAAATTAAAAAACTTCACGAATAAAAATAAACAAACAAACACAAACTTTAACTTAAAACAACTGCGAGACAGTCGCAGAGCTGCCAATTTTGACAGCGAATTTTTTCGCAATTTTGCGATTATCGGCTGTTGGTTATCTACTGTTGGAGAATGTATTGTCCAATGAAAAGTCCTCAACTATTCATAAATATGAAAGAAAAGATGCTATGTTTCAATGAATATTGTTCATTAAATTTAAAAAGCCTTGATTCTAATGTATAAACATGCCATACAAATGTTTCATTAAAGAATGCAAAAGACTAGAAAAAATCAGAAAAGATTGTGAGAAAACTACACCACAGTTTGCTACTATTTCCAGCGTTTCCGGACCATCCAAAATAAGTTTCCAAAAAACAACCCCTATATGTGAAAATCACCCCGTCTTGTACAAAAATGGAAAAAATCGTACAGCAGCTATACGACAGTTTGCAACTACTTGAGAGCCTTTCGGAAACACCCAAAATTATATTCCAAAAACTAGAGTTCCTCTAGGGAGAGTTGTGTCACGTTACCGCCTCCACTAGCAAACGCGAAACCGGAATCGGAAATACGTAGCGAAGCGCGAAACACTTAAAGTATTCTAGATGTCTCACTCAGCAAAACTTTAATCAAAAAGCCAAAAACAAAAACAAAGAAGAAGCAAAACTTTAAGAAAAGGTTATGTGTCATATATTTTCATGCAGTGTTTGTTATGAAAATACACATTCTTGCATTTTCTACTGCCGTAATAGTTCTGGCCAAGGTTTTTACTTAGGACAAATCCCAAACGATCCTAACCTTAAGCAATTATGTATGATGGAGAGTATTAATCGAGATTATTGGATACCTCACTCGAAATCACCTCCTTGTGAGGTAAAATTTCAATTTTCAATTAATAATGTAATAAAAGTCGGAAATGCACCTTATTTTTTCACGATTGCAGGTACATTTTGACTGTAACGTGTGGGAAACTATTATTTACTATTCAATCAGTGTCTGAACATTAAATTTGACTTGAAAGTCGGGCCAATTTCAAATCATCCGATTCCGCTTTCGCGGTACCAATCAGAAGCGGAGTAAGCGGTGACACAACTCTCCCTAGATGAACTCTACCAAAAACAACCTCTATACACTCCAAGAAAAAGTTATCTTGAAACAAAAGCAGCTTCCACTTGTCTGTTTTGGTTTTGAACCATGTCAATATCTCTTTTATACAAACAGAATTATTTGACTACAAGGTTAGATGAAGTTTGTCGCCAGAGTATAATGTTTGCTGCAAAAAGATTCTTTCTGAGACAAATGCAAGCAGAGATTTCTCTGAGTGATACGTGAAAACAGCGCCGATATAATTGGACACGTGAACAATCTAACCTGAAACTCGGTGACTTAGTATTGATGCGGAATGATAATCTCCCTCCAACAAAATGCTCGCTCGGTCGCGCAATCAAATGCTATCTAGGTAAATATGGCCTGGTTTGTTTACTTCACCTTATTACGGCCACTTCGGAGTTCGACTGACCAATTGTTAGGCAGTGCTTGTTGCCTCTTTCACCTAAAGCCACTACTGAATTGTACAATTTTAATAAAACTGAAAAAACTCGAGTAGAATAGTATCTGTCTTTCCAAGGCACTTGCTTATAACTTACCGTTAATTCTTAATCATACTTGTATTTTATACCAATTTATTTAGTATTAAGAGAGTTTTTTATTGTTACTCGCCTTCAAAATTATTCTTCACGGCGGGCGGTTGAACTGAATTTCAGCAGCGACGTAAGGTCAATGTTATTCTTACTTGTGCTCATTCTTACTTCAAGACTATTTGTCATGGTCGGCGGTAGCCCAATCAACAAGAAGCGTTGATTATTTTTCATACTGTGATGTATCAACTTCGACCATGCAATCTTCCTTGCTTCTTCTCGTGATGCACATGCACACGGAGCGGGCAGTATGTTTGGAATGTGTGGAAATATGAAAATGTATGAACGCTTGACTGTATTTATTCGCAATCAGTTTGCGTATGAGAGTGTGTGTGTACTTGTGTGACCATCTTCGATGATAAGTCAGTGTGCAAATTAGCGAGCACCGCGCAGGTCATCATACCCACATAACCCACTTCCCGAAAAAACCAGGTCTGTCCCAGGTTTAGGCCTATGCTTTTCCCGAAAAAACCTGGGACAGACCTGGTTTTTTCGGGAAGTGTGCTATGTGCGATAGGCTCATGAGCCTCCGTACAAAAATGTTATTAATTGAAATCTCGCATGCGTAAAACTTCTGTGAACTGTTAAAGTGCAACTTTTAAAGGGATAACAAGAAAGTAATCATTTATATATCTTACTGCCAAATTATCACTATTTTCTTTACAGTTTTTCCCTCTTGAATCCGTGCATGAATAGTTGTTAATCAGATTATTTTTATAGACATTTAATAACTTAATTGGGTAACACAGCGATCATCAAGTTATTATTATATTTAATGATGTTCTTTCCGAATAGTGTTAGAAAGTTGCGGTTTTTGCTAAAATCTTCAACAATTGTACCAATAAAAAAAGCAGCGGTACCCGCTCTGGGTACCTGCAAACGCTTCCCCCACTACACGGCTTCCCCTCAGCCGAACTGCTGCCGTCAATCCTGGTCAGCGGGAATGTGGAATATAACATTTTTTCAATTGAGCACTTGGTAATTTATAAATATAATATTCGAAATCTGCGAATCATGACGTTTTCAACGATATATCATTTGACTCAAAAAGTTGAACATTGAAGAATAAATGTTGAAGTTTCTGTGAAATTTTATGGAAAATTTTTTAGTATATTTTACTCAAATTCACTGCAGTAGCTTTAATTTATTGGTGAAATATTTTACTCTACTTGGGAAATTCCGAAAGCTAATTATAAATTTTAACATCATCATTTTTTTATTGCTTCACCAATCTGTTTATGAAAGGTAATTAAAAATACTATCTTAACACATAAAAGGCAGAATATAAAGGATTTTCATGGAGTCAATCACAAAGTGTCGTTTTTCAAATCTAACTTTAGAAATTTTGAACAGGGACAAAAACAGAAAATTGCATTTGCTTAAGTGTCGAAAAAATTTTTTGAACTGAATACGGCAAATTTTGAAAATAATTGTTGTTCCTTTCAAAAATAATACATATGTTTGATATTATTGGCTCCAGGGATTTTACTACTGGCACTTCTGTTTTATTTTTATTAACTCAAGCCTCAACCAAAACAGACTAATTCTGAAACCAAAAAATATGGAATTTTCGAAAAAAAAGTTGAATTTTCAACCAAGAAAGATTTTTCAGTCGATAAAGCCAAAAAATCTCAGCCGAAATGTTGAATTGAAGAATCAATTGAAAAATTAATTTTTTTCAGATTAGATAAGTTTAAGCAATTTATGCTAGGAACATTAACTTATACATCAAAATTTCTTTAAAAATATTTTTAAATATTCTCTTAAAAATTTGTTTAAAAAAATCATTAAAAAATTTCCCAGGAATCTAATGCAAATTTGGTTATTATCTTGGAACTCGAATTTTTCCAACAAATTTTTTGAAAATTCAGCAAAATTATAAAAATTGCTTCAAAATCTTCCAGATCTTATTATGAAATTTTTTAAAAACAGATTTTAAAATTAATTTTTCAAAACAGAAATTCTTTTCTAGTTTTCCTAGGAAGTTGGATATTTTTTTTTCATTTTTTAAAAAGCTTTCAAAATGCTTAGAAAGCTTCTAAATTTTGTGTTCAGAATCTTAAAAAATTCCCTTTTTTTTTAGATGCTTTGAATTCTTTTCAAGTTTTAAATTATTTTGAAGTCTTCTTAAAACTTCTAAATATATCCTAAACTTACTCGAATTTTTTCCAAACTAATATTTGACTAAATTTTTTTTCAGTTTTTAATGAAGATTACTTTTAACTTGGTTTAAAATGTTTGTTTTTTACCGAAAATTACGCTATTCCATGTTTGGTTGAAAATTCATTTGTTTGGCTGAAAATTTCCTAATTTGAAATATTTTTGTGAAAATTCATGTATTTTGTTGAAAATTAACCCTTACGGGTAGAAAATTAATCTTTTCGGTTGAAAATTCAAATGTTTGATTAAATTTTGTTTGTTAGAGTTACATTTTTGTGGTTGGAGACTTATCATTTTAGTAAAAAATTCATTTATTTGGTTCAAAGTTGTACTATTCTATTGAAAATTCGTTTTTATTCAGTTAAAAAAAAATTTTGAACTGCAAATGTAACTCTCCTATTTCTGCATGATAATTTATCTTTTTTAGTTGAGAATTCAATTATTTTGGTATAAAATTAATATTTTCGTGTTGAAAATTAAACTTTTTTATCAAAAATTTATATCTTTGGGTTGAAAACTAAACTATTTTGCAGGCAACTCGTCTTATTGGATTGAAAATTCCACATTTTGGCTGAGATTTTTTTCTTTATTGACTGAAAAATCTTCCTTGGTTAAAAACTCAACTCTTTTTTTTGAAAATTTCCTCTTTTTTTTTGAATTAGTCTGTTTTGGTTTAGGCTTAAGTTAATAAAAAGAAAACAGAAGTGCAAGTAACAAAACGTCTGGAGCCGAGAATATCAAACATATGTATTACTTTTGAAAGGAAGGATAATTATTTTCAAAATTTGCCGCCTTGAGATTGAATCCATTAAAATCCTATTTATTCTGCTTTTTATGTGTTGAAATAATATTTTTAATTAACTTTCAAAAACAAATTGGGTAAGTTGTAAAAAAATGATAATATTTGTTAATGAGTTTCCAAATTAAGCTAGGAGTGACACTATTCATACTTTTGGACTGGGAGTGCAAATTTATTTAAGGATAATTTTGAGAAATGCGATTGTTCGAGAAATAAACCAAATTTATGATGTTAGTTAATAAGTATTCAAATGTGGCAAATTTTAGCTTCCGGAATTTCCCAAGGTGAGTAAAATATTGCACCAATAAATTAAAGCTACTGCAGTAGAAATAAAAAATAATTCAATTCTTAAGATTTAAAATCAAAATTCATTTAATTTTACAGATTTACAATTGAGAATTCTTCACTTATGAATAGTGAGATTGACAGCGTTTATTTATTGTTTGGAAACTCTTATAATTCTTTACATAACATACCTTCTTGTATATAGAAAAGGAACTATAGCTCTAATTAATTTCTTTTTTCAAGAACTTTCCCCATACTGCATCTAATTTTAGTGCTTTAGAATTTTATATTTCTGCATTCAAACTAAGGAATTTCCTTTTAATTGAAACAACTTCAAGTGGAAAGAGAATCTTATAAGACGTCAAACCAAAATATACAAATAAACGGGATAGTACAAAGAAAAGAATGAATTGATGAATTCAAAGATTATTATTATTAATTATATAACATATTGTAAGAAACTACAATTATTATATTGGAAAGAAAGATCTTGCACTTTACATGCTCAATTCCAAAGTTTGCATTTCCTGGCTGGATTCATTTTACTTCCAACAGGGCAGTTATAAGCTTTTGCAAATCCTTCTGAATTTTGAAGGGGAGAAATAACTCTGTATTGCGGTTTACCATGCTCATCATATGATTCCATGATTTCTTCATATTCAGGCGTTGAAACCTCGCACCACAACTGGAAACAAACATTAATTATTGGGACTTTTCAAACACTTTTATTTCAGATAAGGTCAATTGAAACTCACCCTTGCGTAAGTCAAGAAGAAGAGTTGCTCGTTATTCAAGTCTTCAAAACCTGGCAATCTAGGTTGTCTTATCTCTTTTTCTTGCTCTTCAAAGGCATCAAAAACGGTATTCAATCCCAAAGAGTCAGCTATGTTTTCTGCCAACTGTGGCGAATCAAGGTCCTGTAAAAAATGTTGATAATGTTTGTATAGAATATATCAATGTCTGAGGCTTAAGTTGGTTAGGATGGTATTATTATTTTTTTGGTACTTTTCATTAGAGAATACAAATATGCTGAAGTGTTTGAAAAAATATATTTTCTGCCTTAGAGCAATGTTTTTTAATTTCCATAATTTTAGACCGGGAGGGTAGGAAGCTTCTGGACTTGTTGGGAGAAGCGGGATGGTTCATTTGTAACGGCAATACAAAGGGGGATGAAGAAGGGGAATATACGTATGCGGGTATAGGAGACACCGTCATAGATTACATTCTGGCAGAAGAAAGAATAAGGAAGTTGATGGTTAAAATGGAAGTGGGCGACGTGATATGCTCAGAACACTTTCCGGTGATCGCGACAATAAGAGGTGGTAGACCAACGCGAGGTAGGGGAAAGAGGGAAGCAAAGAGGGAAGGAAAGAGGGAAGGAAAGAGGGAAAATAAATTCAAAATGGGCACTTGGGGGGAGGAAAAGTTAAGAGAATTTAGAGACAAAATAGACAACGAGGAAATAGGATGTTTGGAAGAAGAAGGAGTAGACAAGCTGCTAGAAAATCTCAAAGGAGTGATTGATAAAGTAAGTGAAGAGGTGAGACCAAGAGAAGAAGAAGGAGGGTTTAGGAGAGGTTGGTGGGACGATGAATGCAGGGAAAGTAAAAATAGGATGAAGGTAAGTGTAAGAAAATGGAGGAAAGGGGAAACGGAAAAAGGAGAACTCAACAGGAGAAAGAGTGAACACGAAGAAATGATAAAGGAGGAAAGACAGAAAGAGAAAGAAAGGTACATGAAAGAGGTAGAGAAAGCTGTAAAGGAAGGGAGGGAATGGGAAGTGATAAACAGGGAAAGAGGAGGAAGGAAGGGCATAAATGAAGAAATAGGAACGAAAGAGTGGACGAAGCACTTCAAGGGACTGTTAGGAGGGGTGGAAAATAAGGTAAAGGGAGAAGGAAAAAAAGTGGTAGAGCGAGACGAGGACAGCGCAAACGAGATTAGTAGGGAAGAGGTGAATGAGGCGATTGATCGGTTGAAAAGAAATAAGGCAACAGGAGAAGATGGCTTGGAAAATTAAGCACTGAAATATGGGGGATTAGGAGTGAGAGAAGAGATGTGGAAGATTTGCAATAAGGTATGGAAAGGAGAAGGGTGGCCGGAGGAATGGAAGACAGGGCTGGTAGTACCGTTGATTAAGAAAGGACAGGGAAAAAGGGCAGAGGAATATAGAGGGATCACACTCATGTCGGTGGGATATAAAATTTATGCGGAAGTGCTTAGACGGAGGTTAGAAAGACAGGTGGAAGAAAAAGGAAGTATAACACACAATCAAACGGCTTTTAGAAAAGGGATGGGAACCATAGATAACATCTACGTGCTCAACTATCTAGTCAATAGGAACCAGGGGCGAAAGAAAGAAAAACTAGTTGCACTGTTTGTCGATTTTAAGGCAGCATTTGACTCAATTAACAGGCGGGTGTTATGGGCAGCCATGAAAGAGAGAGGAGTAGACGAAGGATCAATAGAGAGGATAAAAGAAATATTCGTGGAAACTAAGATAAGGGTGAAGATAGGAGGTAAGAAAGGAGAGGAATTCTGGACAGGAAGGGGCCTCAGGCAAGGGTGTCCGTTGAGCCCACTGCTGTTTAGTATTCTTCTGGCAGATTTAGAGGAGAAGTTGGAGAGGAAAGGGAAAGGGGGAACAATGTTAGCAACAGGCAAAGTGTACTCACTAGCATATGCAGATGATGTAGTGCTAGTAGCGGATGATGAAAGAGGTATGAATCTGTTGATGAGAGTGTTCGAAGACTATGTGAGAGAAAAGGGTTTAACTGTGAATGTGTACAAGACTAAGATGATGTGTTTCAGAAATAAAAGGGGAAGATTAGAGTATGAATGGAAGATAAATAGCGTGGTGGTGGAGTTGGTGGATAAGTTTTGCTACCTAGGATTTTGGTTCGAAACTAGAGGAGGAAGCGATTAGAATGCGCGAGTAAAGTAATGGGACAAGTATGGGGTATAGGAAAAAGAAGGTTTAAGGATGACTGGAGATGAGAGTATGGATGTTTGATGTATTAGTATGGTCAGTGTTAAGCTATGGAGTGGAAATTTGGGGATGGAAAGAACATAAGAGAGTGGAAAGTTTGCAGGAGAGATTTTTGAGATGGGTTATGGTAGTGAGTTATAACTGTCCAGGTTATATGCTGAGGGAAGAAATAGGACGGGGAAAAATGGTAGTGAGGCAAGTGAAAAGAGCTTGGAACTTCGAAGAGAAACTAAGAAGGGGAGAAGGAAGCAAAATTGCACAAGCGTGTGCCCGGGAGGTTATGGATAAAGAGAGAAGGGGCAACGTGGGACGTTCAAAATGGGAGGATGAGAGATATGTAATGAGGTTTGAATGTGGTATGCAAGTTAGGGGCAGAGTGTGGAAGGAAATAGAGGAAGAGATTAAGACAAGACAAGGGGAGGAAAGATGGGGGAAAATCGCTGATTCAAGGTACAACAGCTGGTATAGAATGGTGAAGAGGCAGAGGGAGCCAGAGTACCTGCAAAAGATTAAAAAGGAAAGCAAATGGAATAGAGTGGTGAGATTCAGAATGGGAGAGGGTGTAAGAGCATGTAGGTATTGGATGGATGAAGAAGAGAATGTGTGTAGAGTATGTAAGTATGAGCAGGAAACATGGTTGCATGTGTTAGAGAGGTGTACAGGTGACGAAGGGGGAGGGGAGAGCATAGAAGAGAGAATTAAATGGATTCTGAATGAAAACGGTCAGGGGGAGGAATGGATGAAGAAGCTGGAAGAGCGGAGGGAGAGAGCTGGTGGCACAGGGTAGGGAAAAAGCCAAAAAATGACTCCTAAAGAAGGAGAATTACGAAGTAGTGTTGCGGAGTAGAATCCAATTATGAGATTGTTAGTGGTAAGAGGAAATGGAAGCCCAGGGCAAAGTCGCAAGCGTTTAGATATAATAAAAATAAAAATAAGTTAAGACGATATGTAGCGAATAGATAATAAGATAGTATAAGGCTTGTTTGTAAGAATACATGTAATGATTATGTCAAGACTCTCAAACCCGTAAAAAGGAGAGAGTATAAATAAATAAAGAAAGCATAGTTAAATAAAACAGTCCAAACCAAGCCTGATGAGTTCACACGGTCCTCATCAAAATCATTGTATTGTTTGACAAAACACTTCATTTTGTTTTTAAACTCTTCTTCAATATCTCCTGGCAATGTTATTATATCACCGTCCTGATTATGTTCAATTCCTAAATATAAAATTAATATTTTATGCAATTACAAATGTATACCTAGATATGTTGATTTTGTGAATAAATGTTTTCACCTGTATTATCAAAACCATGAGATACTTCGTGACTTAGTATGGACCCAATACCACCATAATTAATAGTTCTAAAACATAAAATGATAACATGTAATTTTCAACATGAAATCCAATTTTACCCAAAAAAATTTTTTTACTTAAAGTCACTAGACGCGTCTGGATCAAAAATTTCTAGTAATTTCAATCAGAAATTATGGTTAATATGTCTAGCAGATTATAGTTAATTAATTCTGATTGATCTTTTGTGGTTGAAACTATTCTGGTTAATATTTCTGGTAACAGAAGGGTGGTGATCTTGTGTCGGTTTCCAGAAAACCTTCTTTTGTGTCATCTGGCTAAGTTTACCAGAATATCTGGTTATATTGACCAGAATGTTGTATTCCTAAGCTACCAAAAAACTCTCTAGTGGAGATTTCTGGTTAATCTTACCAGGCATTCTGGTAAAATTTACCCGAATATCTGGTAAGATTACCCAGAAAATTGTCGACCAGAAGCTTCTGATACTTTTAACCAGAATGTTAACGTACGTGACCAAAAACAAAATAATACTTACTGAATTGTTTTCAAAGAATAAAATGGAAGCTTCAAATCAGCAGCAGAGATGTCTAGAAATAAAATTGTTAACGTTAATATTACACTTATTTGAAAAATCAATTCAGTCTAAAAATAGGTAGTTCAATATGAATGAAAATTCCTTATTTAAATAATAACTTACATATTGAATTGTCTTCGGGATTGTATAAAGCATTTATAATATGTGGAATAAAGTCTAACCAACTGAAATAAATTTAATTGTAATATCTACACAAAAAAGCGGAATACTATTTCGACGCCTCCATTCAATATGAGTCTATGTGCTGACAGCGCTCTGTATGAGACTATTCCCTATGCTTATACACAGCGCATAGTCTCATACACGGCGCTGTCAGAACATAGACTCATATTGAATGGAGGCGTCGATTTATAAGTTTAATTCTTACAGGTCTATTTCGGGTTTCTCTTTCAGACTTCTCAAATTTTCTTTTAAAGAAAATCTTTTGTAAGATAATACATTGCTCAGAAAATTATGCCCAATTGATATCTGTCGAAAAAGAATAATATTCAGAAAACTGAATTTTTTTCATTAAAATTTTTTCTCAATTCACTCACCCCGCGGTAATAATTATTGAGCATTGTTATATTGTTGTACCAATCCGGATAACCGACATTTTTACGCATCTTATATAGTTTCTCCAATTCCATCTTCCTCAAACTATCATCCAACCAATCTGCGTTTTTAATATACTTAGCCATCTCCTTCTGGACTGCAGATACAATTTTTTCAACCTTGAAAAGAGAAAATAACAAATATTTCAGCGAAAATGGAATTCTCATTCTCTTGGTTATAACTACCATTAAAAAAAATCTCGCGTTAAAAATACGAAAATATTTTAAGTATAACAAAGATTAAAATACGTTCATTTGACACGAACATCGTGTTTCATTTCTTCTGTAAAATATTTCTGTACAAAGATGAAGTTTACTGCATGCTGCATCTTTGCATTGGCGACGCAAGTTTCCCACCTGAAAAGTAAAAACTATATTCTCAATCCAAAAACAGCAAAATACCAAAATACCAAAACACCGAAAGGTTTCACTAACCTGGGAGTTTCTGCTTTTATGCCTGTATGCTTCTGTTTCAATTCATACTCCAGTTCTTGCATTTTGAAATTTGTGTAAGGAAGCATATTACTTAAAAAATGCCAGTGAATATAGTTCACTAAAAATCAAAGTAGAGAACTTTCAGATTACTCATTCAAAAAATTAAATAAAAATTATTATCACACTGAACTTACCTAGTGAACGAGGGTCTCTTTCAGTCAGAAGATGTGGAAGTGTTACCAAAACCTCTCCTGCAATCAATAGAAATTCATCTTCCTCAATTTCGACATTAGCTGAAGCAAAAAATTCCGTAATTGTCTTTCTCCAATTTATCTGAAATAAATGGAAAGTACCTCAAGTAAAAAAAATATTCGGAATGATTAATACTTATTTATAAATCAAATTTGAGTAAAGATAATGTTTCCACCTTAGAGGCTGGAGTATGTGTCTTGTTCTCATAAAGTTCTTGAAGATGGTCGAAGCCATTAGACATGAATGTCTCGTAATAAGCTTCACTATGCTGTGAAAAAGGGTCTTTAATTTATCAAGCGTAACAGTTAGAATCAGAAACATGTTTCGTAGACCAATTTCGGGACAGAAAAAAAAGTGTTATCCGAAAGTTGAAATTTAAGAATTTTAAATTAGATTGAAATCAAATTCAAAATTTTATTTAACGTCCAATAGTCAAGTTAATTTATAGAATTTATGGAAATAAAACAAGAATCCAACGATCTGGACAAACACCACGAAAGGCTCCTATTTCAATTCCTGAAAAGAAAAAAATTTGTTTCTTTGCACAAAAATAAAAAAGAGGAAAGACAAATGAGAAGGCAACCAACCAAATCCCCTTCCTTCTCTAATAATGAAGCATATTGTGCATGCTTCCATATTGTGATTTGATAATAATAAAAATAAAAAAGACGAAAGAAATAAAAAAGAGAAGGAAGGGGATTTGGTTGGTTGCCTTCTCATTTTTCTTTCCACTTTTTTATTTTTGTGCGAAGGAACCAAATTTTTTTGTTTTTAGGAATTGCAATAGGAGCATTTTGTGGTGTTTGTCCAAATTTGATCGTTGAATTCTTGTTTTATTTCTAGGAATTCCATACATTATCCGAAAGTTGTTCAAATTCAGACTCACAACAACGAAAAAAGTCTCTTACATTTCTCAGCAATTTTTCCACTTCTATAATATCTTCCACGTCTTTTGCCAGTTGATCCTTATTTATGTGAGCCTCTCTTTCTGCAGCAAATATCAAAGCAACTTCGGTTATAAATTTGGCATAACTACCATCATTGTACATTTTCTCTCTGTTGAAATCTTCTCCAGATTCTAAGACCACAGCAGGTAAATTTGCCGCTTCTACCTACTCGTAAAAAAAAAATTGCATTAATCATTATGAAAAATCTAGGCCAGAATTCTAGAAGACTGATTTGCAATATGATAAAGATATATGTAATTACCTCAATGACCCCGGAATAGGCTGATATTTGGTAAAATGCTGATAGTCCACTCAAATGTGAATAGTAATCGTGCACTTGTTTCCAAGAAAATTCTTCTGGATCCCATTCCCCGGGTTCCATTGTCATTGGCCAACCTCCATTTACTTCCAAAAGAGCTTCCAAAGGCTTAATTCCTATCTGTTCTATAGCATCTACAATTTTTTCGGAAATTGAAATTTAGGAAATTAAAAACGATTTAAACAATTATAATTAATGATGTAATAATGAGTGTGAGACAAAAGCCAAAAAATTCTTACCGGCATCCATGCACGACTGATAAAATTTCTTCACTTTTTTTACTGGTAAAACATCATTCGGATGTACTCTCTCGTTTAACAGGTCTATAAGGTATACGTTCATACAATTTTCAGATATATTTGAATTAAAAAAAATATCGGTACGTACCACGAATTTTAAAAAACGTTTCCTCCTCTAATTTCTTTTTTGGGCTCCATGTCATTTCAGAAGGTGGAATAGGATTATTTTTTGCCCAATTGCCACATGCATACTCGTAAAAGTCTTCACATGGGTCAACCGATTTATTCATACTTTCCCATAACTCTGCAGCTATAAAAATTTTTTTAGGTATTCAAATAGGTGGAAGAAATATAACTATATTATTGAATATTATATATATATATATATATATACAATAATTTTCAAATTCAAATATTCAATTTGTTCACATTGAAGCTCCTATATTTCCGCTCACTTATCACGCGCTTTTGTCTCTTATTTTTTTACAACCCACTTTGGCAATTTATTAATTAAAGGACGAGCAAAATTTGAAAGTATCTATTTATACATATTTGAAATTGATGAGAGGCAAGGTTTGAGTTTTACAGCTAAAAATTCTGTAATTTTAAATATTTGCATTCAAAATTTCTTAAATTTAAAAGATTTGAAACTAAAAACTTGATTCAATTATCCAATAATAATAAGTATCGCATTAATAATTATTGACATTATATTTGAACTTGTTCATTTTAGAGATTCCCACTTTCAAACTGCAGAGTGTTGTAGGCTAATACTTTAAATTTCTACAATTTGAAATTGTTTTATTTTAAATAACGTCTAACTTTGAAGATATTTCCGGAATTGACTTATACAGGGGGATTTAAAAAAAAAA
>CAKNYM010047764.1:0-104770 GCA_932195095.1 Andricus curvator
TATATATATATATATATATATATATATATATATATACGAATCGAATAAATTGCAAAAATGTTATTCTGATTCATAATCATATCTTTAAGCCGGTTGAGAATGTATCGGATCGCGATATTTTCAATGGAAATAAATTAGCAAAATTATTCAAATTAAATTCATTATTGTGATTATTTTAACAACAAAAAAATACTATGGAAGCATAAAAGCATCCTGCATGAGCCTAAGTTCTAAAATTTCAAAATTTCATATAAGGGCCCGTCATTCTCACTCCACGGGCCCGGTTTTCCACTTTACGGGCCTGGAAGCCGATGGGACTAATCGGATTATTTCGTGCGATCGAATAAGCCTGGCTTTGACCTTGAAAACAGAGCCAGCTGACACGCAAATATATATCGCGAAGTAGTATCTCGAAATTATTGGAAAAATTCTAATGAAAATGAGCAGTGAATGTCAGTTCATTTTAATCAGAAATGTTATACCACGGTTTCCAAATTGGTGGCGCTGTCGCAGCTACCCAACAGGGATATTCGACAAAGAAAGCAAAGAAGAAAAAGACTACCTCATACGACAGAAAGAGAGCTCGAAAGCATCGTTTCGAATTCGTTCGTAGCTCGTGGTCTATCTCACATGGTAGAAAGAGAGGTCCGATCGACTTCAAGCATCGGAGTCTCACTGCAGCATTCTGTAACCTCAAATTGTCAAGTGTCGACGTAAGAATTATGAAAACGGTGTATTTCGTAAACAGCTAATCTAGTATTTATAAAAGTAAGTGATTTTATGTTAAATAACTTCCTCGTATGTCTGGTTATGAAACTGCGAAATGCATTACGCGCTAGGAAAAAGTGCGTGCTTCCCACTTGAAGTGTTTTGCGAGGTGTTTTGTTGTAAAAATTTGATTTGCTTTTGGATGCTGCTGTCTTCTAATGGTTTAATCAAGCGAACGACAGAGTATCTGCACGGATTATTCAAGAGAAAGCTCTCATTTTAAACGAGATGTTTAACGGTCCGCCAACGTTTTGAGTATGTAACCAGGAAACACATTTATTCAAACGTGTTAAAGCTAACGTTCTTCCTCATTTCCGTTAAATATTTAGCTTATACTTGTCTCCGCAACGATTTTCAATTTTTTTTTCACCACGCACAAAAATCCATCGGTCCCAAAACCGACCCTAAATCCAGGATTCACTGTATCTACATTTGACAAGAGTCACACAAAAAAAGGTTTCATTCCGAACAAAGGAGCCACGTCACAATGCTCTAAAATAAAATTGCTTTTTAGTTTTAATATTTATCAAGAGAGCGAACATAACAGAAGATCAAAATGAATTCCAAGGAAAATGATTCGAAACAAAATTATGGGGAAGCTGGTTTTTACATCGCAGCTTTGGATAGTGAGTTCTGATTCTCAATCACTATTACAAGAACTCCCAAAGATATTTTTTAGGGAAAAAGGAAGGGAAATAGATGTTCAAACCTAAGATCTAGACGGTCAGGGTTAACATAATCCCTGCGGATCGTCAACACTTGCGGTAAATAGGTCATTCTTTGGGCCAGCATTTGGAATTGATTTGTTCAGATGAGGTTTCTAGGTTACATTACCCCCTACTTAAGCCTCAAAGGGGTTTTAATGTATTTCAATAGATTTCAAAAGATTCTAAAGGATTTCACGGAGTTTTAAAGATATTGAGGGACATCAAAGTATTCGAATGAATTTCAAAGGATTTCAAAGACTTTAAGGAATTTCAAGGTACTCCCAAGCATTTAGAGGGATTTAAAAAGATTTTATATCGTTTCAACGAATTCAAGGGAATAAAGGAATTTAAAATGATTTTATTTTTTGAAGATATGTTTGGTTAATTAAAAAAAATATTTCAACGTAACGGTTTCTTTAATTTAAGACAAATAGTTTTCTTAGTGTAGAAACCACCTTAGCTACATCAACACATTCATTGTAAACAAATTCTTTCCTGGTTATTAATAAAATGCAAATAACTCTTAATTTTATTGTCATAACTAAAAGTTAATAGTAAAATCTTCAAAATTCAAGAAGGATTATTATAGGGGCATTACTTCTAAAGTTTTCCGATCGGAATCCAACTTCAACAATGTGTAGTCCTATTAGATGGCATTTATTGAGACATATGTTTGCCGAGGGGAAGGGGCTGACATTTTTTGCGGGTACTTTAGCGATTTCTAATTCTGTTAATACTAATGAAAAAATTGTCTTCTACAGGTCAAAATTAAAAAACAAATTATTTCTAAGCCGCATTTATGAAGGTCTAATATTTATTTTATTAAAGAATTACTATGATAACAATTGGACGCGCACGACGAATCTCGTATTTGTAGCTTCATAAAAATGTTCACTCTACTGGTAATAATTTTTTATGATTATTCAGCAATCACGTAATATTTATTCGTGTCCTTGGTCCAGATTTGAAGAGGTGTACTCTTGGTTTTATACATTTACAAAAAAATTTAGTAACAATTTACCTGATTTTGGGATGAGTTGAACGCAAGATTTCGAAATGATGATTTCGCTGAAAAAAACCTTATACTTTGAAGCTACATATTTTTTTCAAGCGTTCAGTAAAATAAGTTTAACTCATAAGCGGATTCAAACCCAGCAATTAAATATTTCAAGCGGTTGTTGTTTTAATGCTGTACAATTAGTTTCTGCACAGATATTTAAAAAAATGTATTTACTGCTGGATAAGTTATTTTTATCTAAAAAATAATATCTTGCCAGAATTGCACGGAGAATGTGCAAAACGAGGGGGACACAGCCAGCGTTTCTTGGCTGATAATGCACGCCAGTCCGCCACTGGAGCCAGAAGATACCAGATACGAAAAAAAAATCTTGAGAGTAAAAATTGTTCATCTCATAAAGATCTACAAATTTGGTTCGCACTACTTTTTGATGAGACGCATATGTGAAAAAAGGTATGTAAGAAGGAAAATTATTTAATTATCTGAAAAAAAATTATTCGCATACATTTCTTGGGTTAACTAAAATAAAATACAGATGAAGAATAAAATTTTAACTTTATTTTTTAATAGAAGAATGAAGTGTGCGAATTGCGAAGCAAAAGAAAATTGGTGTGAATGTATTCGTTACAGCTGAAGGAACTTCAACAAAAGCAGGGTGGCCATTTTATTCGAGGGAAAAATTTCCGGTTCATGAACATTTTTCACGCTTGTTGAAATAAAAAAATTCTGGCTCTGAAATCTCAACGTTTTTTCATTCGCAGTGATTAAAAATCAACTGCAACTTGAAGAATTTAGCTTTTAATACATTTTAATTGAACAATTTGTAACTAAGGTAATGGTCGTGCCAAAATTCAGGATCCTGGAAAAAAGTTTTCCATGACTTAACAAATTAAAATGACATTGAAAGTTATGTTTTTTGAAAAAAAAAACATTATTTTCCATGAAAACGTTTAAAACTCACAAAAAATAATTTTTTCAACAATATTTTAATCAATCTAGTGATTGAATAGACTTTTCTTGAAAAAATTGGTAAAATTCCTTTTGAAAAAGAAATTCACTGTCATTTTCCTGTAATCTCCTGATTTTCCCAGTCTAGCGGCCACCCTGAAAATTGAATTAAAAATTAACGGTTTTAATTAAAATAGACATTTTAAAAGGTCTATGCATTATACCTAGCACAAACTGCGAGATCTGACAGGCCTGCGCGTTTTTCAATTATTTTTTCGAGACGTTTCAAATATTTGTAGTTTGCGTGCGATATACTCTAAAATTCGTTGTGATTGCGATTTTGCTGCCTACTGCACATTCTGCGATTTCTGCTGCGGTCAATTCTTCAACCTCTCCGCTTACCATTTTTATTTTCGCCCGCTTTGTTAACGAATCAACAGGTTTATATATTCCACGAAAAATGGTGCGTTTGAGTGGTGTTTTTTCTAATATTGCACATACGTCACCATTGGCTGTTGCCAATACAATTTGTTCTTCGGTTGGCATGGGCAAAAGGTCATTATATTTGGTTCTTAATTTAATTGGTTTATTGGGAGGAAAAACGTATCTTCGAAGTTCGAATATTCGATTCGGATTTTTTTTGGGAATTAGTCGAATAAATTCAAGTTCTTCAAATCTATATCCAAGTACGCGACGAAAAGTTAACCTGATAGTAGGAGACCTGGACCTGGCGCGGAGAGGAGGCTCGGCGGGTGGTGGAGACCTGGCAGGAGTATGAGGTATGGCAAGAGAAAGAGTCGTATCTGGAGAATGTCTGCCAGGAGAAGAAGGTCTATAACGAGAAACAGCGGAAGTAGGGTCGTCATCAGGCGAACGCTTGGACTGTGAACTTGATTCTGAAACGAGAAAAACAAGATTACAATTTTTATAATAGTATCTTGGTACAATAAGAGTTGTAAATGAGGTTGTAATTGAGGTGCAGGAATTGTGCTTTAATGATTAAAACAATATTTGAATTTAGATATTTTGCTAGTAATTAAATATAACATTCCTAAATGTAAATAACAATGTTGCATTTTTCAAGTTCTCACATGGAAAGCATTATTAAAAAACATTTCGTAATGAGCCGCTTGCACCACTTTTTCACATCTTATCCATATTTACTAATAGTTTTTGTAAAAATAATAAGATATTTGCTCATATAAATAGGTAAATTCAATCGTAAGAACATCCAGGTAAAATATACCTCATCGCTGTTCTTTTTTTGAAAAATGGATCGCCACTCCGATCAGACAATCTATTCTGGTAGGATACATATTTATAAAAATATTAGCAGCATTCAATAATTTTTAAATAGGTATACACTGATTTGTATTCACCAAAAGAACATAACTTGCTAGATTTTTTGCACTCTGAATATTTTTCTACGAAAACACTCATTAAATGATTATTTTTGAAGGATGGTGATTGACTCATACCTTATCAAATAAAATCCTTATCAAATAAATAATATATATATTATATTATTATATTCACCAATAGAATTAAGGGTCACAGCCAAGTATAAGACCAGAGTACAGACAATCCTCATCTTCTCTAATTAGAAGACAAAATGATAATATATTGATAAAGAATTGGTATAACAGTGTAACTAATGAATATTGTACTACTTCATCAGCTTATTTTATCTACAATATAGTCCTTATCTCTTATAACTGAGGGGTTCAGCTTGGTCTTCTGAGATATTTACATTTGATAAGAATCACACAAAAAGAACAGTTTTATTCGGAATGAGGAAACGGCGTCACAACTTACTAAAAAAATATTGTTTTTTCAGTTTTAGTAATAATCAAGAGAGCTGTGATAATTGAAAATCAAAATCAAATGTGGATTTGTGAACATTTCGAAGAAAGTACGAAAACTTAAAATGATTTTTTATTTTGACTAATTAATCACTTAATCGCAATCGATTCTATTCTCGGATTACTTATTTTGATAAGGATCAACTGAAATAATTACAGCACGAATATTTGATGTAATGTTAAATGAAACATTATTTTGTTGAGTAATTATAAAAAATTAACCTAATCCAAGTATAAAGTAGATTTAATGTAGAAAATAACTAAGGTTTCACTAAGAGAGACCAACTAGATATCCGGGCCAAAATCTGTAATTAATGAATGAATCATATTGCCCATGAAAAATTGTCTCCTCTTAGCCACATTCAAAAGATTGAGATCGTCAGCAATGAAGAACCATAGTCGAAAAAAGGCATTAAGAGGCTTTTAGTCAGAAAGATACGAGTGGAGGTAGACAATTAACTGTTATTTATAATAAATTGCTGAGGGATGCAGAAGGTTTTCCGACAGCTGAGATAATAATTTCAGAGTTACCCTATCAAAGCAGGGGCATAAATCAATCAATTGAACATCAAATAATACTTTCTAATTTCTTATCGCAAGTCGCAGTGCGTCCCCTTCTTGAGTCTCAGAACCATTTCTTGTTTTCTGCAATCAAATTGAAAACAACACTCAATCTTTTCTGCTGAAGCCTGTAAAATTTAAAAATTTTAGGGGAAACAGTTTTTCGTGTTTTCCCAAGAATTTGGAGACGAAAAACTAGCGGAGTCGATACATAAAAAGGACATCGATCAACGCTAATATCTGTTCAAAAATTCATTCGCGAGAGGCTAGGATTCGCCAGACTTAGCCAGACTTAAGTAGCTGAAAAGTCTCTTGTGCACTTACTTCTTCTGGAACGAAAGTCTCGAATTTGTATTTGATGTTTGAAAGACGTGATTTTAATGCAATTTGAGAAATTTCCAAAAGATTTCATCTAACTTCAAATGATTTCAAGGTACTCCCATAAAATCCTACCAAAGGGATTTTGAAGGATTTCATCACATTTATTGGGATTTTACAGGATATCAATCACTTCACTGGAATTCACGAAATTTCACTGGATTACAAGAGATATTAAGGAATTCAGTGAGATTTGATGGGAAGTGCAGGTAAGCATATTTTGTAAGCCTCTTATAAAGCTTCAAAATGTACATATGCAATAAACCTGTGCTGCCATCAGATTGTATAAAATTTTCACCTGAATCCTATTTATAGTGACAAAATGATCTGAGTTTCTCAGCGTTAAGTGGTATGACTAACACACATATTGCTAGTAATAAAAAGTGTTAATTTAAATAACAATTTGATGTGCTAGATTTTATTATCATCGATTATAATCATAAAAATAAGTAGTTTCGATGAAATTCTAAAATCTCATAACGTTTCTAGAATCTTAAGATTGATTAAATGTTTGTAAGTCGCCTGAAAACACGGGAAACCTATAGGTGGAACCTGATACATTTTTTGAATAAAATCTCCTCACAGTATTTGTGGGGTTGGTGGAGCGAAAACGTTTACGAAAGTTGGTATTATTGAAAAAAAATGTCTGTGAGCTATATCACGATAAAAATGAGAAAACTGTGTCTGATAATTCCGAAAAATTGGGAGTGCTAGAAAAGGGGATGGCCTAGTAGTCCCGAAAATCCGGGACTAGTCAAGCTGTTTTGGAATTCTAAGAGAAGAGAATTTTCTAAAAGCTTATATTGAAATTCATGATTGAGTTTGTGATACATTGCTTCAGCAAATTATCTAGATAACAGCAGTCAAAATTTTGAATTAGTCTTTTTCTAGGAAAAACTGTATTAACATTCCAAAAATGTTCTCTTTGCAAACAATACAATTTTTGAAGCATTCTTCTTTAAAGAGGCTTACATTTAAATTTAGAAAACAAAACTTCGCCATTTTCGAACTGTGATTCCAATGATTATGAATCAAATATCGAAACTTTATGACTCCGTGCCATAAGTTGAACACAAAATGTTTTCATTCGTATTTCCATTATTGAATCATTCCCTCGCATAACTGAATATGACATATCCATAAAAAAATGACGCTCTTTGAGGGAACTTTGATAATGATCGTAGGAACTAGGTGCACACACTACCGGCGGAAATTGTGAGCACACTCGCCGTAGGTGCTATTAAAAATCACACTTGCGTTTGAAGGGTGAAAACTCCATTAGGAAAAAAGAGATACGAACTTTTTTTTAGGACCGTTAGATAGCTTATGAAATTTTTAATCGAACGAGCTCTATTTGAAACGATTTGCTTCTATAGTTGTTTAGATATCATGCCAGAAACACTGGGAAAATATATTCTGGTTTTTCCAGAATATACTATCTCAACTTTAGCTTTTTGCATGAGCTAGGAAAATTGCAGAAAAAAAAGCAATTTCGTGAACGTAATCTCCCAAGTTTTACATTTAATTCGAACAAAAAAAAAATCTATGCGTTCGCGAGAAAATAAATAAAATGTACCCGCATGAAATGACGGCGCTCAGATCAGCCTTCGCGATATTTGACGGTCTCTTCAGTTTTATGATTTGTCGAGGCAGGACCGAAATTAGTCATAAGAGACTTCAAGTTGAGATAGTAAATTCTGGAAAAACCAGAATATATTTTCCCAGAATTTCTCAAATGATATCTAAATACCTATAAGAGCCAATCATTTCAAATAGAGCTCATTCGATATAAAATTTCATAAGCTTTCCAACGGTCCTAATAAATAGTTCGTATTTGTTTTCGTAATGAACTTTTCACCCTTCAAACGCAAGTGTGATTTTTAATAGCACATACGGAGAGCATACACACAATTTTCACCGGTATTTATGTAGCACGAGAAAAAATAAAAATAATAAGAATGTATAGATGCCTTTTACTTCTTCATTTCGATGGGTGTTGTTTTAGTGGGTTCTGTGTTGAGTTTCTTCTTTTCTACAAAATCAATAAAAAGATAAAGAGGTGATCTATACAAAGCAAAAGAAACCATTCATTGGAATGTGTACAAAGGAAAAGTACGTACTTTGGACGGTTTCTGGGTACAGTTGTCGACGCAGAACGCCAATGTGCTGGCTCAGATAGTACCCAACCTTCTTCAATCTCTTTCCTACCTCTACTCCATTCAAATTCTCCTTCCTTAATCGCTTCTCTAAACAAGATGCAATAATGGGTATTATAACTTTCTAATACTTTCAATGTCCCATACCATAAATTCGAGTTTCCACCCGACCCAAAACTCAGAGGTTTCCTAAGAGATCTTCCCGGAATATATTTTAAATTTTCTGTATTGATATTGATAACAATGTAACGATTGGCTAAAGCATGCCTGCTCCAGACAGCTTCTGCCAAGTTTTTCACAAATTTCGAATCATCTGCTTGCACTTTTGAGATGTCTCAAGCGTCTTTTCTCATCACGACTCCTTTGCCTATGTGAGTGTACGAAATCTGCAGCGCAAGATATAAATAAATACAATTTTTAATTATGGCGTTTTATGGGGGTGTACAGAAAAACAATAAAAGCCGACCTTAATTTCTCACAAATTAAGGCAGCGTTCTAAGCGTTACATCAGCCAATTCTTTTTCCCAGATATACTCGTAAAATAATAAGTAGAAAAAAAAATATCCTCACCAAGTAGACGTTCCTTAATACATTTTTTGCGTCTGCTTTGCATGGAACACTTATTTTACTTATTCTTGTACGGGTAGATTCACCAAAAAAAGTTTGCTGCTGCAATGCCTCGTACGCAATGTTTCCAATCGGCGGGAAAAATGGAACTCGTAATTTTCGTCTGAAACAGAAAACCAAAGAAAATTTTAATTTTCATATATTTTTCTTCTAGGTGATCTAAGAAAAAAAAAATCATTCCAACTTGCTAAAAAAGTTGTTTAGAAATCTTTTTCATGGATCTTTTTAGTTCAAATAGAAGAGAATACAAAACGGAAGCTAACAAGTCTCGGTTCGTTTTTATTGGTCGTCCTATTCCTGCTCCATAAAGTAAACCTTCAGATTCCTCATAAAACTAACTTTGATGCAGTTGCTCAAGTCTACGGGTCGTGCGAGCTTCCTTGCTGGAAAAATACGCTCGCCGGTTTTCCTTCTCGATCCGTTGTGTGTCGAAGTTATTCGCAAACATCTTACATTGCTGGCCGATTTTTGAATCAAGAAACTGCATAGTATTTAGAACTGCAGAATATCCTTCGTTGAACATTCCTGCAGCCATGTACGCAACAATTTCAACGATTTTTTGGCCAGAATTCAGATGTTTCGGGCTCATGTGCCAGACAGTGGAGTTGAAAGATCCGTTTGATTTTGCGTGTGCCCACTTGAGCATCGCGTCAAAATTTTGTCGTTTGAGAGCTCTTCGTAGATTCGACGAATATGTTTCTTCACATTTTCGTCAATCAATCGAGCAGGATGCTTGAAAGACGCAAGAGAATTCGTGGCTTCAGCTTTGCGCCATTCACACGAGCTTTCGGCACCTGGCGGACAATTATCGTGACAAGGAGATTTATCACTCGAACAATAATTATCCAGCGTTGCCATTACAGCTTTTTTTATATCTTCAACAAAAAAATAATATTTTTTCTGATTGCCAAGCCATAATAGATCGTTAACTTTTAATGATGCTCTCCGTAAACCGCTTTTTACCTCCGAGCTTCTCTTGCTTCCTTTTATTTCGGACTCGAGTACCCATACGCTTTTGTACATGTTCCACGCACTCATTTTTAGTAACAGGGCAATCGTCACCGTGTGGAATTATGTTGAGAATACTAGCAAAAGTTTCCGAATCGCCGTCGCCGATATAATTCGTATACTTTACTCCGAATTTTTCAACAGATCTCAAAAACATTTCCACGATTGAATTCACCTCCATCTTCCCTGCTGATCCGTCGTGGTTTGAGGAGCATGATTCTTTATGACCTTCATACCATTCCTCAAATTCTTCATTGTCTAATGTTTTTTTTTTAAGACACATGAATGACAGTACGCACTTTTAACGATAAGGTCGACTACTTTGCCACAGTAATGTGCAATCAGAGTTGTTACACTGAACAATGAAGTGAAGCCACGTTTTTTCCAGGATCCATCGCCGGAAACTTTCGAATGATTTGCAGTTCTCTCATTTTCTACATTTTTTCCTTGCTCTTCTTTGACAGCTTTTTTACAGACACTTTCAAACATTGATTTCGACGCTGAGTAGAAATGCTCCACTATTTTATTAAATGTTGATTTCGCTAAACATTGACATAGATCCATAAGTTCACAAAGCAGATTGATGCCTTCTCGTCCAACACCAAGAAGCCTCATAACAAACACGATTGGTCTATTTATTTCGTAACCGGTGTTTATTATCGGTCCCTGAATTGATTTCTGGTCGACCGCACATACATGATAATATAATTCTGAAACTCAAGCCTCGATACCCGCTCTCTGCAAATATTATGTTTTGTTTACAAGTTCTGCAGATTACTATGTTAAAAATTGTAAGAAACACTGTCAGAAATTCAATTATTCAGTAACAGTGAGCTGGATATACAATTATATTTTCGGTGCTTGCGGTAAACAATTTCTGCTCACTACTGCTTGTGCTGCACTCTGCATCGTCTGGTCCACTTGTGAATCGATTCCCGTGGAATCTGCGTTTTCGTGGCTTCACAGGACGATAAATACTCGATTTATCACCTTTGGGCTAACTTTACATGATATTGCAGCGATGTGCACTCGACAAGATTCAGAGAAAAACTAACCGTTGAAGCTAGAAGCAGCTCGAAGGACCGTTGAACCTTATCAGGTACAGAGTTCGAAATTATTAGACCGAGGGGTGGAGCGCGTGCTCCATTTGCCCGAGCGCTCGTATACCTACTCGTCACCCCACCTCGTTTAGTTCTGTATCTTTCAAAATACTGCGAATCAGCCTCTATAACTTCAGATACATATTCTTAGATATATCTGGAATAGATTTAAGCAATGAAAAAAAAAAATTTATTTTTTGAGCCTTCTAAAGCAGGATCCCCCCTTAACAGTGTTTACGTAGTAGGACTGAAGA
Source organism: Andricus curvator (assembly GCA_932195095.1). Classification (NCBI taxonomy): domain Eukaryota; kingdom Metazoa; phylum Arthropoda; class Insecta; order Hymenoptera; family Cynipidae; genus Andricus; species Andricus curvator. Next base: position 11,388 of record CAKNYM010047764.1, read on the forward strand.
AAGGCTTCATGTACTTCAACATTATACTTGTAAAACATGTTAGCCATTTTTTGTGAATACAGTTTCACGAGTCAAATGCGGGTTCCATCGGATTTAAAAATGGTTGCGGACTGTCTGGCTTAATACAGGCACTTGACAACCACAAACTCCCCCCCCCCAACGCACCCGATCCCTTTCTTCAATGTTGCACACACACTCTGATTTCATTAAGTTTCTCATGACCTTTTTGCAATGCGAGAGGGGGAAAATTTCGATACTGTAGCGCATTCGTTCGCTAAAAATTGAAGTTTCTCTACCTGTACATATTACATTTAAAAAATCGTAAGAACAATGCCGTCCTGATAGAGAATGTTGCTATTCAAATTGAGACCATTCATACTCAACAAAATATGTTCGCATCCAGGCCTTCTCATTAGAAGGATTGTTTTCAAAACTTAAAGTATTGTTCTTGAGCAAATCGTCCCCACTCTATTTAATGGAGCAGAAAAATGTTTCATTTCAATTATTTATATGTGGCTACAAAACATTATAAAACAAATTACGTCCACTTAAAATTTCAAATTAATAAGTATTGTTAATCATACTTTGAAAATGAGGCACATCAATATTTCCCAAATATTCAATTGCCAACGGCCATGCCACGCTGAAAAAACCAGTTCTCGTCAGATTACTGAAGTTAAGCAGCGTTGGGCGCGGTTAGTACTTGGATGGGTGACCATTCGAGAATACTGTGTGCTGTTGGCATATTATGGGTGTGGTGAGCCCAAACTTGTAGTTATTTATAACTACAAGAAAACTATCCACCTAGAAACACTACCCGCATTGGGTAGTGTCACGCCTACCCTGAAAGGGAAATGGCTTAATGGCATACATACATACATAGCTTCGGTGTGTCCTAACTGACAAATACCAGAATTTCTAGAGGAAGATTTTCTTTTTTTCGAAAATTTAGATCATCTTTCCAATTTGTTATCCGAATAAGCTGATTCTGAAGCGAATGCGCATATATCTTTTTTACTAACTCCCATAACTATACAGTTGCGGCGAATAATATTGAATTCATAATTACGTATAAATTCTTACCTGAGTTGGATAATTCTCGACGGTAGTTAAATGTATTTTTTCCTTCCTCTTTCTTTCGGTTTCTTTTTTAAATTCTTCTCCACACTCACGTAGAAATCATTATGCTCTGAAAGTAGCATTACATTTTAATGGATAGAGAAATTTTTTTTATAAAACGTTTAACAAAAAGGAATAATACCTAATGAATGAAATGCCGATATAATTATGAACAAAATGGGAAATTTACCATCAGTATCGTCTTCCGGATTAACAGCATCGTCCAAGGAAACTAAAAAATAAATGTTATTAAAATTGTGTACAATTAGGGCCATGCGATATTAATTAAATATATTGACACAATGTCCTTAAAATATAATCAAGTACACTAATTGTAAGTTTAAACATTAAAATAACAAGTATTGCTACCAAATTCCTTCCCGAGTAGGCGTAAATAAATTCCACACTTCAAAACCGTATTTCAACCTCACGTGTCACGAAAAACCAATGTAAATTACAAAAACTACAGCTGTAGTCTCATTCTTCAACTTCATACAGCAATTATTTATCATACGATACTGGCCTGAAGTGAGTGTGCAGGAGAAATTACGTCCTTATTTGTAATATAGGTGAAATATTGGAGGTTTACTATCTATAGGTGAACTATTTAAGGTTTTTCTGTATTGAAACAAAAAATGTACTGTCTACTACTGTTTTAATGTTTTTAACCATTTTTCAAAGATTTAGCAAGAAATATTTATTATAGTAGACACGTTCATATGGAAATTGAATTTCTCATATGGTAAGTATCCAAATTAGTATATGCTTTTGCGAGGATTGTTTAATTAAAAATAAATTCTTTGAATAGGCGATAGACACCTCAATCTCTTCGACTCTTATTTAAGAAGTTCAGTTTCCCTCTCTCTCTCTCAGTTAATTTTTGTTTCAAAATTAAAGCTTCCGCATCTATTATTGTTCTAGATGCCGGAGTTGCAGGAGAGGGAGGAAGAATTGGTTTACAGTAAATGCTTCGCTTTGTTTTTTCTAACATTTATGAATCCATTTCTTGGACCGCTTTTTCCTAGCATCTTCTTGAGCCTACAAAAGATATTATTTCTTTTTTCTCCTAACTATTATCCTATTTACAACGCAGCAAATTTTGCTATGATCGCATCAACTGTTACGCCCGATAAGCAAACAGTTGCAATGGTTACAAATAGAACACACGCGCTCTATTTATAACAGTATCTGGCGATTGGTAGTCGACCAAAAAAGTTTATGCTACCATATCAAAAATTGCCGTGATGTAAACAACCAAACGCTAAAAGCAGGCTTCGCAATGTAATAATGTTGTCATTGTTGGATACAGTGGTTGCCATTGTTGGATACAATAGTTAGCATTGTTGTATACAGTGGAATGTTGATTGAATTAATTCTGAATATGAAAAATAAGACTAAATGTAAAGTAAAAAACAGGAAAGTAATTTCTTTGTTTTTATCTGAGGAATCACGTCATAAAATAAAATGTTATGTTAGGTGTACGTAAAAATGGACGCTATTCTTGAGCTGCAAGTACCCCGTATACTATGCTAATTGGTTGAATTCCCCTGAGGATTTGGAGCAAAATTACCGTTAAACCTGAGAATTTCTTAGCGAATCCAGGCAGATTCCGGCAGGAATTCTAAGTGAATTATTTTCACCAGTGTGAATAGCATTGTATCGTTTACACTCGTTCTTTTAATTGCTTTTACATGAGTACTTTTGACAACAATTTTTCTATCCAACATAGGCTTCAGCAGCAACTAGGTAAAGAAAAGTATTCAAACAGTTGCCTTGCGTGAAAAAATTAGTAAACACTACAGGAGTGCGAAGCCTGTACAAAATTAAAATACAAATTATACCCGTTCTGCTGCTAGTTGACGTTCACGATCTTCGTGATCCTCATTCGGCGAATCTGAGCTTTCTTCCTGAGCATTCTTCATTGCATTTACGAATGCAAACCGATATCGTTGTCTTTCTGTTCACTGATTTTATTCTGAAGATCGACTTGACTCTTTAAAAACAAAATTTGTTCACAATGTTTATTCTATTATTTTATTTTCTTATTTAATGCAAAAATATTAAAGCTTCATGATACCAATAATCGGTGACATGCCGCTGAAGCTGCAAAAAATTATTATAATAGGGGTTGTTTTATTATAGTGGGGGTTGATTTTTGGAAATTAATTTTTGGTGTATTTCAAAGGTGTAAACGAGCCGTAAAATGTGTTTGTTTTTTTTCATTTGTATTTTTTCTACAGTGGAGGTGCTGCCTGAACGTGCAATTAGCACCCTATACATAAAAATAGATTTTTCGAAAAAACTTGAAGCCGTAAATTTTTCATTTGCGCCTAAAAATAGCCGTAAAGAAGCCGTAAATCCTGCGACAATAAAAAAATCCAAAAACTCGTCTGGGGTGTTAAAGGTGCACGGACCTCCTGTCACCGACTCTAACAATTTAAATATTGTCTAACTAAAAAGATATGGATTGACACGGCAAAACGTGCCACTTTTTCATTCTCTAATCCATCGCCCTTAATTCAAAATTAAAAAGTTATAAAACATTTTTTTTCTATAAAGACTGAAATTGCAAAAAATAAACTTTGTTACACATTGCTATTCGGTCTTTTTCCAAAAGTTTCGAATTCCCAGCTAAAGTTCTTGAATGGAAAAGTTTAAATATCAGTATTTTAAAAAGAAACATTTTTCATTATTTACAAAAAGAGCTATTTTCTAAACAAAATTTTGTTTCGGATTTGTAATTTTAATTTTGATTTTTTCACGGTTCTTTATAGAAGAGGTTATGTCACTGGCACTAACATATTCTGTTGCGGAAATGAAATAAAGCGTACCTACAGTTCGGTTGAGTCACCTGTCACTTTTATGAGTCTCTAAAAGAAGGATCGAATATTATTGCTTCGGAAGATATTTATTAACATTCATTATTTATATTATTTTGCTAAATGGATTTCATAGCAATACAACCATAATCGAAGATATTTGGCTGTTATTGTATGGATTCGGAAAAGCGACAGGTGACTCATCCGACCTGCACATACACTTTATTTCATTTGCACAGTAGTCTTCTGCAGCAAAATTTTCTAAACAATATTCATGACAAAGTCACGAACATCATAGGAAAAAATACTTACTAAATAAGTAAAATACTTACCACTCAACAGGATTGCATGAGCTTCTTAAAAGTTTCTGTCCTCCCACTGTACTTTATAAAACTATCCGTTATCAACATCTTTTTCATCTTTTAGTTGAAACGAACTACCATCTTTATCCAATATATCACTTCTTCAGCACACATGGTAGGACTTGTCAACAAAGAACCGCACATAAGCGTATGTGATTCGCATTTTTCTGGTTATATGATGCACAGATATCAAGAGAGAAAAGGAAAATGAAAAGTCGCATATAGACCGTCAGTGTTCCGAAATCAGCGTAAACTCACTGCCACATAAACGCACAGAACGATCCAGAATCTGGGAGAAAAACTAGAAGAATATCGATTGTGTATCGAACAGTACTTGACAAGTTCACACTGTGCATAGCCTCCTTATACTTAGAGATACCTATCCTTACGCTATTGCGCATGCTCAAGGCATTTGTCCATAGGATAGACCAAAGACATAAAACAGCTAGATTCGGCGAGACTACTAGCAAACGTATAATTACATCCAGCCAACTAAAAGAATGCTATTGGTTTAAAAGAAACAGAGATATCTTTAACTCCATCTAACCAATGGTATTCTTTTAGTTCGGTGGTTCGAATTATGGCCTTTTCATACCTCATCAGTTAAAATTTTATATTTCCTTAGACCGTACATAATTTTACACTTAATTCTCGAATTTTTGATTTCTAATTCAAATCAATATTTAAAAAATATTATTTGTTATTATAATTAATAATAATGTTACAATTGTAACATAATATTTAAAATGAATAACATCTTATTGCGGGAATACCTATTGAGGAGGGAAATGGGATCAGGACGCCGAGAGAAAAGGGTGAACGCATTAATAGTTTAGCACTTAGGTAAAAGGTATTTATTGCCACGTACAGATCGTAGGTAGCCAGTCCGTGGCGAAGGGCTGGTAACCCGGCAGCGAGAACCACGTAGGTGGCGAGGCAATGGAGGTTTCCCCTGAGCAAACGTTACAAAACCGGAGGTTAAGGTACGGTAGGCCAGGGGTCCCTAGCGAGGGGAAATTTCTCGAGTTCAGCTCTTTTAACACGTGTAAATTGCTCGCCTCGTTTCCACCACCAAGAGTCTCTGCTCTACTCTAAGAGTTCGGGGTGGTGGTAAATTCTATTCTATGAGGTCAGAATTTACCATCACCCCGAGCTGAACTCGAGAAATTTCTCCTCGCTGGGGACCCATGCGGTAGGCCAACGAGCCAAGACTGACGCGGAAGCGCGCTGCCGTTCGGGACTTCGGGTCCCTTCGGGGGATTCCGACACAGCTCGTGCGCGGCCCGGCAACCCTTGGTTGCAGGGTCGCACCGAGCCAAACCGATGAGTAACAATTCTGTTACAATCTATAAATATTAATATCATGTCTGTGTCTAGTCCTCCCGAAAAATTAGGGGGGTTGGACCAATATTATTTATGTGACCAGTCACAGGGGTGCCTTCCCGCCCCCACGAGACGTTCGAAAAGGGGTAGGTGTTTCACCAACATTATTTCTATGGCCAATCACAGGGGTGCCTTCCCGCCCCACCCGAAAATTCGGGACGACTAGCCAAGCTTATGAAAAATATTACACTAGTCATCTCGAATTTCGGGACGACGAGACACTGCGTAATATCATTACTTCCTAGATTAATGTCTCTCAAAAGAATATTTGATCAAAATAGTTTTTATTTGGAAAGAATTGAATTTTTACGTTTTTCCCCATGCATTTTTTTGAATTTAGGCCTCGTGAACAATCAGCGCCACCTGTCGGCCCCAGTCAAATCTTATGACGCTTACATTCCCTGTATTCTTGCAGAAGAGCCAGAAGGCTGCGCTACACATACCGAACAACGCAAACAACAAAGCGGTGTCTGCGGGCAATGGCAAGCAGGCTGCCTGCAACATGAGGTATGAAAAGGCCATCATAGGTACGCTGGCTGTCTCGCTTAGCTAATTTGGCTTAACCAACACCAGTGTCAGTTTTAACGGATTGCGACAGAAATTTGTCAATTGTTCTGCAAGTAACGTAAGAGAGGCAAAAACAAAAGGAAGGGTTCTTCTTATAAGAAGTACCTTCATGATGATGATGCACCTGCCCCTAGGTCAACACTGCACGGTCTTCGAAGAACGGATAATCATATTTCTTCGGTGGTTGAAAGTGTAAGTATACTATTCTGTGTATACAAATGTCATTCAGTATGCTGTAGCTTCATTTTTTAAAAGGGATGTTTCCTAATTATATCCTGCTTAAAATTGCACAATTTCACACATTATAATTTTGAAGCTATGAAACGCTATTTTTTTGTAACATTTTTAGATTAATTTTAAAGGCAGTCCGTTGATTGCAAAGACTCACGCTTCAAATCCTTTTCCTGCGATGATTTGAATTGTTTATCTTGAAATTGCGTGAATACTTATTAAAAATAAACTTTTGATCACATTTCGCCGACATAACCTCAATCCTTTAAGAACCCTTTATCTTTAAAGATGGAACAACTAAAAGCCTGAAACTAATGTTTTACGCTAATTTCAAGCCCTCAATAATATATTAATATTGATAATCACGCAAATAAAATTTTGCAGAATCTATTGAGGGCATAATCTATTACCCTCAAAGTTTTGTCTACAAAGCTCCTTATAGTGCCTTTTATTTAATCTCCTAGAGTGTTAGCTTTATATTTTATTTCGTGTAGACATCAGAATGGCGAAAACAGCACAACAGAAATTTTCAGGTTAATATATCGTGTCTTTAAAGAACATAATATAACGTTAATAATGAAAATTGAATACAAATGACAAAAGTACACTTATTTATCTTCTCTAAATAATTGTTTGTTATATTTAACAAGGGGTTTTTTTTTCTCCATTCGATAAGCAATTTTAAGGATTGAAATGAAATGAAGGGAGATGATCTTTCGGGAAATATATATTTTCTGTTTGCTGGGAGGTTTCAAGTGAAGAAGTAAATTTTTAAGATATTGAGATTTCTCTGAAAAAAAAGATCCTTCCACCACGGCTGAAATTCGAGTCCAGGTTTTTCGATTGTCGGCTGACTGCTCTGAAACACTAACCGACGAAGGGATCGAGAATAATCCTTTTCTCTGAGACTGTTACGGTTTCTAGCTTGTGTATATATTTTAACATAAATATAACTTTCCGAAAATTAGATATCAACCCTGCCGACCAAGTTGACTACTTACATGTCTATATAGATTATAATTAACATTTAATTTTTTTTTTATTTCTCTGAAAGAAAAGATACCTTCGTAGGTTAGTGGTTCAGAGCAGCCGACTGCCAATCAAAAGACCTGGGCTTGAATCCCAGCGGCGGAGGAGAGGATCTTTTTAAAGAGAATTCTAAAAATTTTAAAAATTTGATTATAGTGTAAGTAGACATTTGATTACTCATTTCCTTCGGCAGGGTAGATTTCCATTTTCCAGAAAGTGAATGAAATTCATCTAAAAGTACCAACAAAATATTATCAAAATGATAAATATTCATGTTAAGATAAGTGAATTTATTTTTTTTTAATTATTTATAATAATGAAAATCAATGAATGTTTATAACAATAACAATTGTTACTGTTTATTATTTAGTTGTAATATAATGATATTTACGATGGAGTATGTTATAGAAACTTCGTGAACAGTCTACCTCCAGGAGAAAGAAAACTACACAAAATTCACTTTCAAATATAAATTTTCTGATAATATCCTTTGTCTTTTATGGTTCGGAGAAAAGAAACCAGATATGAATGTGCTATTAAGAGGATTTGAAAAGAAATGAATGAACTGTCTCACTCGGGAATTCCCTGCACTATACTTGATGAAACACGATTAGTAAAAGCATATCCAATCTGCTGTTGCGTAGACTCAGTAGCTCGTGCTCCTATGCAAGATGACTGGGTTCCAAATTTTCAGCATACTGGGGGTAGCCGGAAATATAGTATCTTGGGCGGGCTGTAGGAAGAAAGAAGCGGAGAACATGTTCGGAGGCGTTTAGAGCTGCTTTCGAATTCTGAAAATGTGAAACCTTCATCTTTCGAAATGGTTGATCCAGGGGTACTGGAGGAATAAATAAAAAAAAGTAAATCCTTGTAATCCTGATGATCAAGATACAAATACTTGTATATTTATATCTTACTTTATATTAGTTTAGTACTTTATATTTGTATCTTAAATTGTTACTCATTTGTATCGATCTTAGGTCGAAAAACAAATTATTGAATAATAATAATAATGATCAGAATGTAAATGATTTATTTTTAAATTATGCATTGCTATAACATAAAAATAATAACATGAAAATCAGTTGTAAAGTATTTCAATACATGCTGAACAACTTTCTGTTACTAAAAAGTCAAAGATGATGTTCCGACGTATGCTACAATAAACTGTCATATTGACAGTTGAACAATGCGAGTGAATGAATTCAAAGATTATTATAAATAATATTTTGCAATCGCTTAGATAATAATATTTTGTATAATTTTTCTCCATTTTCCAGTGGAAAAGAAATAAGTGAATGTAAGTTAAAAAATCCTGGGTGGGAGCGATCAACGGTTTCGTGGGGCACCTTTAGGAGCATTAGGGAGCGCCAAACGAAGGGAGGGCGCAGCCAGGGTTTCCTGTCTGCTAAGAAATACATGCCAGTTCGAGAATTTGTGCTTTATTTTGTGATATATAAATAAGCAGTCTCGGTCCGTGGTACATAAGTTCATATAACACATTCATTCAATTTAATAAAGTTCAACATAAAGTAAAAAATATAGCATTTTGAATGCAAAGTGTGCAAAGTGCGAAGCGAAAGAAGCGTGGTGAGAATGTGTTCCTTAGAGCCAAAGGAACTTAACAAAAGTAGGGTGGCCATATTATTCGATAAAAAAATTCCCTTTTGGCTCAAATTTTTCACGGTCATTGAAATGAGACATTTCTAGCTCTGAATGCTCAACATTCTTTTATTTAAAGTAATGAAAATCAACTGCAACTTAAAGCATTCAAAATCACTGTCATTTCTCTGTAATTTTTTTATTTTTTGAGTGCAGCGGCCACCCTGAAAATGCATACCGACCGAGAACGAAGCACGAGATCTGATAGACCAGCTCGTTTTTTTTTTCACTGAAGTTGTAAAGATTCATAGTTTACAGACGATATACTCTAAAATTTTTGTTGATTGTGAATTTGCTACCTACTACACATTCTGCAATTTCTTCTGTGGTCAATTCTTCAACTACGCCACTTACCATGTTTATTTTCGCCCGTTTTGATATCGAATACATAGTTCTATATATTCCACGTAAAATGGTGCGTTTTAATGGTGTTTTTTCTAATATTGCGCATACGTCACCATTAGCTGTTGACAATACAATTTTTTCTCCGTTTGGCATGGGAAAAATGCCATTATATCTGGTTCTCAGTACAATTTGTTTATTCGGAGGAAAGACGTACCTTCGAAGTTCGAATATCCTATTCGGATTTTTTTTCGGAATTAGTCGAATAAATCTAAGTTCTTCAAACACAAAGCCAAGTATGCTAGAAAAAGTTCGCTCGAGAGGAGGAGACCTGGACCTGGCGCGAAGAGGAGGCTCGGCAGGTGGTAGAGATCCGGCAGAAGAATGGGGTATGGCAAGAGACAGAGTCGTATCTGGAGAACGTCTGCCAGGAGAAGAAGAAAAAGGTCCATAACGAGAAACAGTAGGAGTAGGGTCACCATAAGGCCAACGCTCGGCCTGTGAACTCAATTCTGAAACAAGAAATACAGGATTACATTTTTTTAAGTACACAATCGTATGTTGGTATATCATCAGTTGTAAATGAGGTTGTATTTAAGGTGCCAGATTCTATAACTGCCTATAAATTGCTCTCGTTCAACGGCTTTAGCCCATTGAAACATTTGAAACACATTGCGAAATTTAAAAGTATATATTTTTAAAGTAAACCATAAACTAATTAAAATTTACCAGGAATGAAGGTAATCAACTTAAAACGTTATCAAATAAAATCGCTTGATATTAATAATAATAAACTATAAGTACTGTGTGCACAACTGGGAGGGTACCATATGCATCATGTGCACATGCATTATATCGTAAGAATTCTGATTTGCGTGAAGCTTGATATTCGAAGTCAGCGTGTTATTAGACTATAGAGCCGTCTGAAAAGTCATTCGTACCGTTTATGATATCTTTAGTCGTGAAAACATACGACTGACGTGGCAGTCATCTGGTTAGCCGTGATTGGTAATCTCGTATCGAGCGAAATTTGAAAATAGTTTGGTCCGAGCTAGAGTATTATATATACATATATGTGTCAACAGTACGGTTGGGGACTACATTGTGTGGTATTCACTGGACATTTGTGGAACTAGTAATATGTCAGTGTAGCAGCGTTTTGAACTGATGATCTGTCAGCAGCTGACACCGCTCAGTGAAGGGCTATTTAACGCTCACTTTTCAGGAGGCGTCATAAGCTCATAATATGGGGGTATCGAATAAAAGAAATTTACCTAAATTATTGATTCATTATTGTATTATTATAGTCACCAATATAACTGAGAATCACAGCCAAGTATAAGAACAGATTATAGACATTCGTCATCTTCTATAGTTAGAGGAGTAACACTAAAGTTGTTACTTCTTAGATGGAAGACCGTCAGCTTATTTTTCTGAGATATTTACATTTGATAAGAAGCACACAGAAAGAGATGAGGTTTCATTCTGAATAAAGAAACGACGTCACAATGTACAAAGATAAAATTGATTTTTCAGTTTTGATATGAATTAAGAGAGCAAACATAACTGTAGATGAAAATGACTTAAAGAAAATGACCAAACAATTTAATTATAAACTTCACTCAAACTGATGTCACCAATTATGTAATCTTGTACGGTTTAAGAAAAGCTGCTTTTACACGGCAAATTTGGATAGTGTTAACTTTAACGGCCCATGTAAAGCTTTGGAAAACTAATATATATTCTACAAAACATGTTTAAAGAACTGAAGAGACGAATTTCATTCCTTCATGCTTTTGATTTAATGTTTCAGATTGATATTGGTACTTACCCTTTCGCAGTCACGGGTTTTGGGTCGCTAAATGTAAATCTGAAGTTGGTCCTTCATAGGTTTCTGGGGTCGCTGATTTCAGATCTGATATTGAGTTTTTAAAATTCAAAATCGCGAAACCAATATTGAAAGACAAAATTATCAAAAATGTTTAGATCGTCAATTTTATCTAGGTCCGAGAATTGTTAATAATTTATGTGCGCCATATTAGATCCGGCATTTTGAATTTTAGAGGAGTTAGTAATAGGGGACAAGTTGTAAAAAGAGGATATAAAGGCCAGTTCAAAATGAACTACAAAACGGAAAAAGGAGACATAGAAAACGACTCCAGAGACCAACGAACAGGTGAAGTAGCCTACAGAATAGATGCGCAAAATAAAACAAATGAATTTACTTTAATTGCATATTCAAAAGCTACTGACCATATTATAAATAAAAGTTTAGCCTTAAGAGAATTTAAGAAATATTCAGGCGAAGTAATAAAAAGCGCGAATAAAAATAGAGTTGAATTAGTTAGATTAGAAAATGTTATGGCTGCGGGTGACATCTCAGAAAATTTAATTTTCCTCATACGGTTTGCTGATGCTGGTTTAGGTATATATTTAGATGATGAAAAGTTGAAAATTTTTGTTAAAGAGACAGGTGAAATGTTTCTAAGTGGAAAATATGAAAAGCCAAATTGTACAGTAACTATGATCGCTAACAAGTTGAAAGACAAAGATGTAGGCTTAGAATGCGAAAAATATCAATGCAGAGCCAGAATAGTTACTGTTGACGAGCTTGCCAAGCAAACGCAGACAAAAGACAAAATTTCAGAAATATTCGATTCCGTGGAAGAAGAAAATGTAACAAGAAATAAAATAGAAGATAAATCAAGACTAGATGACATAGAGTCTGCATTTGAAAGGGCCATTGTAGGAAAGCCCGATCAAATAGAAAGTTTAGAAGTTGGAACAACAAAGAAAGATAAACACTTAGATTTTAATGAGTCAATTTTGGGTAGAAGAATAATAGAGTTAGACAAAGAAGAATCAACGGACTCAGAGACATTTGCATAGCAAAGCCATTAAAGATAGAAACAAATAACATTTTTAAACAAAATAAGGCTATGTAATGGCATATTTGGCTAGGTCATGCGTCGTTAAATTACCCAAAAGAGTTGCTAAAGTTAAAGGAAAATTTAAATTATGTTAAATTCAATGATTCAATCTTAGACTGCAAGATATGCATAATGTCAAGAATGGAAAGAGTACCATTTAAAGATAAGAGAACGAGAGCAACCAGGCCACTTCAAGTAATTCATGCGGATACGATGGCGCTAATTAAACCAGCATCACATCCAGGAGGAAAAATATTTATTACCATATTCGTAGATGATTACACTAGATTAGCTACAGGCTATACCATGAAATCTAAAGACGAATCAGGAAAATATCTAAAACGATTCCTAGCATCAAAGCGGAATTTATTAAGAAAATATGAAAAAGTATGTTATATTATATCAGACCAGGGAACTGAATTTACAGGAGGAAAGTTTTTAGAGATAATGTAAAAAGAGGGTATTGAAAGTGATTTATCGCCTCCTTACATACCAGAACATAATGGTGCTGCGGAAATATTTAATAAGACGTTACAGGAAAAAGTGAGAGCTTATATGTTTGATTCAGGGTTACCCAAGAGTATGTGGGAGTTAGCAATAGAGGTAGCAATAGCCACATACAATCGCACTCCACACGAATCAATAGAATATAATGTAACAAATAAAAAATTCGCACCTAATGCAAATAGTAATTTTGACAAAATTAGAGGATTTGGACGTGTAGCTTATGAGAGGATTCCAAAAACAGAATCTAAATTCTTGGAAAGAGCGATTGAAGCTGAGTTATCGTGATGTGTTTAGAAATAGCCAACCAGATTTAGAAGTTATAAAAAACAATGAAGAATATGGAGGTGAAGTAGAGGTTAAACAAAACAAAAAGGGGAAGACCGAAAAAGCGGAAATGAGGAATACAAGTTAGAGAAGAAGTTCGACCAAAGAAAAGATCACAACCAGAGAGAGATGAAAAATTTACATTAGAAAAGGGCACACATGCTAGAGTAGTAGAAAATTCAGGGAAATTATTAGTAAATGACACAAGTTTTGCTTCATTCACTGTTAAGGAATTAGATGTTAAACAGCTTCAATTTAGAGATCAGATAGAAGAAGCTCCATCAAATAATAATTTAAAAGAAGACCAGTTGAAATATGTACTGCTAGCATCTATTAACAAAGATCCACTAGCCTATAAAGAGGCAATCTCAACTGAGAATAAATTAGAGTTTGAAAGAGCTATTGAGAGGAATTTCAATCTATGAATGATAATAAAGTTTGAAAGTTAGCAGATAGACCAAAAAAAGTGAATGATGTAAGTAAACTTCACGTAATCGATTCTGGATGGTTATTTAAAATGAAGATGGGAGAACCAATTTTAAAGCTAGGACGCTAATTAGAGGGCTTAAAGATGAAAAGGCTTACGAGATAAAAGAGACATATGCTCCAGTCCCAGATTATCAGTTTTTAGATCAGTATTAGCAATCTTAAATAAATATGATTTAGAAGTAAGTAAAATTGATGTAAAAGCATTTCTGAATGGAATACTAGAAGAAGAAAATTACATGGAAATACCAGAAGGTTTAGAGTGTGATGAAAGAACTAGAAGAACAAAAGCATGCTAATTAGGGAGAGCACTATATGGTCTGATGATTAGCCCAAAGAAGTGGAACGAAAGTTTTTTAGAAGAAGCAGTTAAACTATGTCGAGAGAATGATCTGCAAGAATCATGCCTTTTTACTTGGAGAAAGGAGGGAAAATTGGCAGTGTGAGTACTGTATGTAGATGACATATTAGTAGTCAGTCACGACCTTGATAGATTATTAGAGATCAAATCAAGCTCAAGTAGGATTTTTGAAGTAAAAGACCTTGGTGGACCTAAAAGCTATTTGAGCTTAACAATAAGAATGGATAGAGAAAATAGAATAATGATAATAGATCAAAAAGAGTACATAGAGGAAATATTAGAAAAATTCGATATGAACGAAAGTAATCCTTATGGTTACTAAACAGGTGACAAATAGTATAGATAAAAGAAAATATTGCTATAGGTAGTTTACTGTACTTAGCAGGGTCTACAAAACCAGATATAGATTTCGCGATGAATTATACAGCCAGAAATAAATTTAATTCAACAGAAGATGATCGGAGACAAAAATAGATGAAAATTGAGAGAGAAAATTATTTCGATCTGCCTTTAAGGGCCTGTGACACTTTTTCACGTGATGAATTACATATTGTTATATTTGGCATTCCATTATTCAAAACAAAATAAAAACTCAAATGGGCCAGACTGAATTGTCCTTATATATTTTGAACCACTTGCCTAAATAGATATTTTCAAATTGAAATTTTTTGGTGTTTTTAGTTAAAGAGAGCTGAGATAGAGTTTGTTAAATGTGGTAGGGGACGTTTTTTGGAACTTTTGATTATTTCTCTGGACATGGAAATATGTATTAGAGTCTTGGGATTGTAAATGATGTAATATTTCCAGTTTTTAAATTTGTGTTCGTTTTCAGCTGCAGGCAGCTGGGATAGGGTTCGCCAATTGTGTTAAGGTGTTTTCTTGGTATTGTTGAATATTACTCTGATGATAAGGATATTTACTAGTTTGTTTGAAACTGAGTGGTACGATTATTTTCAATTTGAACATTTTTAGTTAAAGGCAGCTGAGATGGTGTTCATCAAATGTGATAGGAGTGGTTTTTTTGAATGTTTTATTAATAATATTGTGGATGTAGATATATATCAGGTTATGGGAAAGGTTCCTGGTATGATTATTTTTAATTTGAATCTTCGAAGCCATTTTAGTTGAAGACAGCTGAGATGGGGTTTGTTAATTGTGCTAGGGGTGGTTTTTTTATTTGTCAAATATTATTTTGAGCATCGGGACATATAGTGGATTCTTGAAAAGGTGATTCTTGTGATTCCTATTGATTTAAAAATATCTTGTTCGCTTTGCATGGTGACACTTTGGATTTGTTTTGTTGAAAGTGCTAGGGGCACATTTTTGGGTTAACTGAATATGTGACAATTTGCAATTGAAAATTCAATGGCTGTTTTATATGGAGGCATTTTGAAATTGTTTCGTTAAAAGTGGTATGGGTGGTTTTCAGGTGTTGTTAGTTTTGGATTATGGTCAAGCTGGCTCCATATTTGTCTGTGCTCATAAGGACAGATTACTCACCAATGCCGTGATTGGATTGAAACATTAAAACATTTTTAAGAACAATTCACTATATTTGTCAATGAGTTAAACGCGATATTTTGAAACGATTATTTTGCTGGAAAAACCTTAGACTTTGAAGCCAATTTTTCTTAACGTCCAAGAAAATAGGTTCAATGCGTAGGCGGATTCAATACCAGCATCTTAACATCCGAACGGTTGTTTTTTGAATATTGTGAAATTAGCTTCTGTACAGATAATCAAAAAAATAATATTTTGACACAATAGACTATCTTTCAGAATCAAAAGAGTTGCCCCTATACAGTTTTAATTAATTTATTCAGGTTTAGATTGGAAAGGAAACAATAAGAAAAAAATTGAGAAAACCATGCGTCGTAATAAGAGTATTCTTTTCAATTTTTTGTTTGTAATTTAAAATTGACCAGGTATTTATTTATTTGAGAAGTATTCTCTATAAGATAAGTCAATAAATTTCATAGGGTAACTAAAATCAAATAATGATAAAGAATAAAATTTTGTTTTGGATAAATTTTATCGAGTGCCCAGCACTCAACAAGTGATGACAATATATTCATTAAAGCCTAAGGTATTTCAACAAAAGAAGGGTCGCCATTTAAAAGGTATTCAAAATGCCTAAAATTTAACTAAAACCAGGATTTGGTTGCGACTGGCTGCTGCTTTCCGACAATTTTAAATAGAGGAATCTCTCTCTTAGAAATCGTATGCCATTTGAATTTTTGCCAGTTGTCTGTTAGATACTTCATTAGTCAATGAAGCAACTGCAGTACTTGTTTAAGCGGATAGCAGGATGTCAATGCACTTAGCTTTTTAGAATTTTATGCAGTATTTAAAATATATATTATAGGAAATTCATGCAACGATTCCATTCCCGGTAATTTCTCGGGTTTCCCAGTTCAGCGGCCACCCTAAAAAGGGAATGCAAAATTACAAAATTACAATTTTGCCAACAGCCAACAGCCATACCACGCTGAAAAAACCAGTTCTCGTCAGATCACTAAAGTTAAGCAGCGTTGGGCGCGGTTAGTACTTGGATGGGTGACCATTCGAAAAAACTGAGTGCTGTTGGCACATCGTGGGTGTGGTGAGCCCACACTTGTAGTTATTTACTTACTACAAGTTACCAACCTAGAAACACTACCCGAATCGGGTAGTGTCACGCCTACCCCGAAAGGGAAATGGCTTAATGGTATACAATACAATTGGCAATGCATAGACTTTTAATTTTAAAAGGTCTGCGCATAAAGACCGAGCACAAATCGCGAGATGTGACAGTCCCACGCGCTATTTTTTTTCATTAATGGTGTGAAGAATTGTGGTTTACTCAAGATATACTCTAAAACTCCTTGAGATTGCCTTTCTAGTGCCTACTGCACATTCCGCGATTTCTTCTGTAGTCAATTCTTCAACCGCGCCGCTGTTCATATTTATCTTTGCCCGTTTTGACCCCGAATTAACACGTTTATATATTCCACGAAAAATCGATCTGTACTTTAAAGTTTTTTCCAACACTGCACATACGTCACCATTGGCTGTTGACAATACAATTTGTTCCGTGGTTGGCATAGGGCTGAGGACATGATTCACGTTTCTTAATCGAATTGGTATATTGGGAGGAAAAACATATCTTCGAAGTTGGAATATCTGGTTCGGATTATTTTTGGGACTAAGTCGAATAAATGCAAGATCTTCAAACTTATATCCAAGTACGCGATGAAAAGTTTTGCTTAGAAGAGGTGACCTGGACCTGGCACGAAGAGAGGGGTCGCCAGCAGGAGACCTGGGCCTGGCACGAAGAGAAGGATTGCCAGCAGGAGACCTGGGCCTGGCACGAAAAGAAGGGTCGCCAGCAGGAGACCTGGACCTGGCACGAAGAGAAGGGTCGCCATCAGGAGACCTTGACCTGGCCCGAAGAGGGGGTTCGCCAGGAGAAGACCTAGACCTGACACGAAGAGGAGGTTCGGAAGGAGACCTTGATCTGACACGCAGCAGCGGCTCGGAAGGTGGTGGAGACTCGGCAGAAGAATGACGTATGGCAAGAGAAAGAGTCGTGTCTGGAGAATGTCTGTTAGCAGAAGAAGAAGGTCCACATCGATGAACACCAGAATTTGGTTCGCCATCAGGCAAACACTTGGACTGTGAACTTAATTCTGCAACAAGAAGAAAAGTATTACATTTTTTCAAAGTACATAATCGTATGTTATTATACTATAAGTTGTAAATGAGGTTGAAGATGATGGGTCAGATTCTATAACCGCCTATAATTTTTTCTTGCTGAACAGCTTTTGCCCATATAATCTTTTTAATCATATTTCGAATTTTAAAAGTATATATTCTAATAGAAAAGTTAATTCTGCGTCTTTTTTTTAAACAACGAAGTTGTTCACGGGACTGTTTTGTGAAGAGAACCCCAGCGTTCAGGCTCAAGGAGGGACTAAGCCTGGAGGTTGAGAAGACAGAGTGTCTCCAAAGGTACCGCAGATCGACCGTACTGACTCCCCCCCCTCCCTCGAAAATCTGACGGTCACTCTAGAGCGCTTGAGCCTTCAGAACCCCAATTTTCGCACCGATTTTTGGAGGGTATACTCCAACGGATAGGGAACCAGACCGAAGGAGACGGGCTGGATTCTAGATGTAAGTCTCCCCGAAACCTCAATCAGGGCCCTCGCTGCTCTAGCATACCGACCCTATCTAGGAGTGAGTAGGGTCACCGTTCGGGTGACCCAAGTGGGCTCTATATATGGAAATCTTCAGGATGCAGATAAATTTGCACCACAGAAAAGGTGCCGCAGGGGTTCTAACCAAGCATGCATAGCTTCCACCATAGACCTCACCGTTATTAAGGTGAGAATAAGGGGCAGAAGCGGAAAAATTGTAGAGGTTTATATCGCCTCCGCTTATTTTCTCGGCGATGCTGCGGGGTCTCCACCTCCAAGAGAGGTAGAGGCTCTAATTCAGCATTGCCAGGAGAACAGGATTCTTCTGCTGTTAAGCTGTTATACAAACTCCCAACATACGGTGTGCGGTAACACAAATATCAACGGCAGAGGAAGAAATTCAATTGAGTATCTAGCCGGTACTGAGCTAGAGATTCTCAATGGTGATGATACTCTAATATTTCAGATTATAAGCAGGAGTGAGGATCTCGTTTTGACTTTATACTCGAAAGAACGGAGAAGAAGGGAAGTTAGTTGATTTCTCTCCGATTAGGATCCTCTCTCGGCCATAAATAAATCTTTTTTCAGTTAGCTCTATTAAAACCAGTGGTTTCAATAGGAATACACTGTGGGATTCATATGAAGATGAACTCAACGGCCCCTTGAAATCACCGGGACCAGCTGGCGTATATTCAAAGCTCTTACGAAAAGAACCTTCATTTTCAAACCTGGAAAGGAAGGCAACACTGCTGCTAAAGATTTTCGAACGATCATTCTAACGTTCTTCATTCTGAAGAAGTCAGGGAAACTGTTTCAGAGATATATCAGGGATGATGTGTTTTAAACACCCTGATACGAAATGGGCAAAATTGGAGCAGCAGCTGGAACAGGGAGGGTTCACTGTGGACACCTGTTTGGAAATAGAGGGTGCATTCAGCAAAACCCTTCCAAATGTTATATGTCGAGAGGCTTTAAGATGTAGCGTGCCAGAGCAGGTAGTAATCTGGATAGGAAGCATGTTACGCAGAAGGCGATTTGAAGCCAAACAGGGCGAAGGCATAGATAGAAGCATAACGCAGCGGGGATGCCTGGAGGAGGTGTCTCCTCCTGTCAGGGTGGACCATCTGGAAACGTTGATGGGTCTTACAAGGTTGGCGCTGCGAATCGTAGAGCTCCCTGGGGCCAAAAATGATTACATGGCTCTATTCCACTGTTCTTAAACAAAGGCTACTTTAAATGGCCGTGGTCTGGTGGCCACTGATGAAACTCAGAACGATGCCGAATAGGCTGCGACGATCACAAACGCTAGCGCTTAGGGGAGTGACGGCAGCAATGACTTCAAGACTTTAACTTGACCAAGACTTTCCGCGTCTGTATTTCATGTAAGGATATGTAGAAAATAAATGGTAACGAGCACCTCTAAGGGAGCAAAATGGAAAAATGGAGCAAAATGGAGCAAATGGAGCAAACTGCTATGACATCACAGAAAGGAGGGGGATGGGGATCCCACTTGGACGGATTACCACGGTCATTTAGGCAGAGGTCCTGGCTTTTTTTTGCTGCGCTAAGATATTGATAGAAGAAAAAGCTGATGTTAGGGAAATTATAATCTCTTTGGACAGCCAAGCGACGTTGACTGCAGTTGAAAAACCAGACATAACATTAAAACTGATTTGGGAACGCAAAAAGGCAATTAACCAACTTGCAGAAGAGGACAAAGTGACCCTCGGATGGGTTCCTGGTCACACAAGGATTAACCCGGTAAGAAGGCTTGCATTCAAAGGTATCAACTATTTCAATACTTAGAAATGCTGTTTCTGTCCTTCTTTTTTAAATTCCTGATTAGGTAGCGAAAATATTTAAATTTCAATCCCTTTCAAAGCCGATCGGAGCTGTAATATATATGAGAGCAACCTCAGTTTACGGCTATGCGGGGAGCGCAGGGTCGAGAGAGAGGATGTGCTAAGTCAAGCGTGACAAACAGCTCGAGGGCCGCACATTAAGTGCGTTACTTGCATCAGGTTGCGTCATGTTTCCAAATCCAACATAAATGATTCATGCGGCCCTGCCTGTTTACGTTTGGATTTCCCCGAGATATGCTGAAGGCCAATGCAAGCCATACCCGGACCCGTGCTTATCTCGAGAGTTGAGTGTGATTGCAGCAGAAAATTTTTAAAGACCTATTTGCCTGTTGCAATCTTGAGATTTGGTAGCACAAACTTTTCAATTGGTGGTGCATTTGGGTTCATTTCGGGCGCATTTGACCTATACAGGATGTCACAAAAGTCCCGGGACGGCTACATATTTCCTCAGATAAGATATTTTTCAGGGAGGTCAAGGTCATTCTTGAAGTAACTTTCAAAGTGGAATTCAATGGTGACCGTTATTTTGATTTTGACGATGACCTTCAAGGTTGTTTCTAGGTCAACTTAAAAAAAAATTGACCCAACTTTTTGACATCAGCAATCGATAGAGCGGGAAATTTTACGTTCAAATATAGTAGATACATTGTAACCTTAAAGGTTACTCTAAGGTCATTTGAACTTAAACAGGGTCTGTATACCTCTGCGAATAGAAGCTTTTCAAATTTTTTTCGTAACGAGCCAAATTACTATTTTTAAAAAGGCGTATTCGATAGTGACCTTAAGCGTGACCTTGACGATGACCTCCAAGGTTATTTCCAGGTCAATTTTATTTCAATTGGAAACGATCCGATGTAAAAAGGGGGTTTCAATTTTTATTAAAAGTGGACCTTGAAGGTCATCATCAAGACCAAAATAGATGTCACCATTGAATTCCTTGTTGAAAGTTACTTTCAGAATGACATTGACCTCGCCGGGACTTTTGCGACACCCGGTATAGTTAGATATTAAAATCCAGTGGTGGGGGAGGCTAGTGAAACGGAATTTTGCTATGCATACAGAGTCAAAACTTGAGCCATTCATTAAAAATGAACTAATGACCGTATCTCAAAACCAAGGATATCTATGGATTCCGTCTGGAAACATCTCTAGGTATTTTTTCAGTCAGGTAAAAAAAATAATTTTTTGAACAATTACATCGTTTTAAAACATTGTGCAATTATTATAAATCAAACTATAGGTCGAAAAACAATTTCAAGGACATTAGTCGATTCCTTACTAAAATATCTCCAAAACTTTTTTCAACCATTGCAATAAATAAATTATTTAATCCATTTTAATTTTATTACATTTTCCCAGATTTTTGATGCTTAAATACCAAAAATATATACAAATCATGTACCAACTAAGGCTCACATCATTACGGAACTGGTCACTGACTCCTTGCTATGACAGAATAAACATGTGGTATCAATATTCCAGAATTCAAAATGGCGGATCCAATATGGCGGATCAAGTCAACCCCCTACTACGAATTTTCATCGTCGCCATACTGGATTAGCCTATCAGAAATTTCAAATTTGGGCCTCGAATTCGTATTCAGCGACCTTTGGTACCAATTTCGAAATTCATATGTTTATGAAAATTGCTAATTTCAGGACAGCCTTTGTGCAATATTTCAACCAAACATAGAAATCAATGTATCAGGCTTAGGATGGTTACAGCCCAATATGTCAAAGGAATTTTTGGTTCGAGTTGGATTTTTTTATTTTTTGAATAGTATGCACGGGGCTGTCCTGGTATATATTATCAGTCACGGGCGCATTATTGTAATGCAATCAAGCGATCTGATAAGCGCGTGCGCCCTGATATATTGAGCAAAGCCTGGTTTTTAACCCCATCATTCACGGATTGGGTTGCAGTGAAGTGCATGATGTGGGGACCTACAGTTTAAGGTGGGATCCGAACCACCAGAACCTTGGTAAAGGTACATAGAAAAATTTCAAGAAGTACTGGCTCAGGGATCGAACCCCGGACCTCTAAGTTGAAGTCCGAGCTGCTAACCAACTGAGCCACCGAGGCTCTTATTATTATTATAGAATGAATCCAAATACCTTTCGGCATGAGCGTGATCTTATGATAAATCGAGGTAAACATTTATGCCTTAATCAAAAGAAATCTTATTTACATTCATGAGCGAGCCTGCAGATTGGAACGAATTTTGAGCTTAGTGTCTCTATTTGAAAAATTCTTTTAAGATCGAAATAAAATCTACTTTCTTCTCAACCATTTAAATAACAAAATCAGAACACAGAAGAGCTCACAAATCAAAATCAGGTTTTCAATTACCTACCCCTGTGGCTCATCAGAGGCTAATATACAACAAAAGCAAAAATGAAAGAGTCAAGAAACACTGACAATTCACTCTTTCTTTATTCTTTTTCCCATTCTTTTGAAAACCACTGAAAATATTTCTTAGATGAGTCCAGTTAAATAATTGGGTTTTAGATAGGACCATCAGTTCACTTTAAATGAATGAAACAAGTTTCAAATCTGTATGCACAGCTAAATTCTTGGTCGTAGTTTCTTATGGTTGCTGATTGTTATTGTGAAGATGCAAATACCTAGTATAGTCTTGCCGGGTTATTTGGTGTACTTATTTTCTATTGAAAATTGATTTCCGTTTTTATCAAAGACATCTGACGTATGGTTGGTCAAAGATGCTAAGGGTGCCTTTTTGGAATTCTTGATTAATACTTTAGTTGAAAGCAGCTGGGCTAGGATTCATCAAATGTACTAGGGGTGGATTTTGGAGTTTTCTGAATATTATTTGATCTATTTTAAAATTTAATAGCTATTTTACACAAAGATATTCTTAACCCAGGTCCCCTACCCTTAACCTTCATGATACATCCACTACTCCTGGGTTGTGTACAACCCAGTGTCCTGAAAATGGCGTCGCCGTTCAAAAAACCTCCATTTTGGGCTTGAAATGAATGACACTGAATCTTTCAAGTATAAAATCATAAATTTTGACTTTGGAAATGGTTACAAAAGAAATCTGTAGGTAGGAGTATCAAATAAAAGAAAAAAATTCTTGAACCATTGTCACCTAAACCACGGATATCTCAAAATAATCAAGATCTCAATTTATAGCCAAGAATCACTCTATAAAAAATTCAACGCCACTTTACACATCATCGCACTCCATTCTTGATTCGTTTATCTGGAAAAGTTGACTTAATTATTTTGCTCTGGACTCGGCTGCATTTAATGATTTTCAAAAATCACTAATAGTTTATTTTTTTCATATCAATTAATAATTACCAAATTAATAATAAATTCTGATTTGCGTGAAGCTTGGAAGAAACTTACCTCAATTATAGATATATTATATTATTATATTCACCAATATAATTGAAGGTAACGGCCAAGCATAAAAACAGAGTACAGAAGATCCCCATCTTTTCTGATTAACGGACTAGCTTTATAATGTATTATTACAGGATTTGAGTACCAGTGCAACTAATTAATATTCTAGTGCTCAATTGGATAAGATAATTTATACTATACTGCTTATCTCATAGATGGAAGGCGTCACGTTTGTCCTTGTGAGATATTTACATTTGATAAGAGTCAGTTTCAGCGAAAAAATTTGATTACATACCTTATTCAAACCAATGAGTCACATTCATGTGATGTAATGTTTTAAAAATTACTCAAAGGAAAAGAATTTATCTCGAAACAAAAGCATTGTTCTCTAACTTTGATTTTCAATTAATATCAGAGAAACTCCCAAAGATATTTTCGTATTACAAAAATATGGAGGTCATCAATATTACGTTGTTTCTTTGAGAATTGAGATGTTCAAAGTCCACTATTCTAAATAATTATCATTTATATTATTATTATAATTATGTGAATCATCCAAATTTTTGTATCTCTAGTTTTAAACGGATCTTTACGTTTCGGCACTCACAGAGTCCGAAAATCATAAAATTGTGTCGGTGTCTCCCTGTATGTATTCTGGCAAATAACAGAAAGACTTGCTAATTATCCTGATATCATTTTTGATATTGATGAAAATTAAAAAAGTTATGCGCCTTTGAAAATTTTGAAAAGTTCAAAAAAATAGAATGAAACTATTTTTCTGATAGACTAAGAAGCTTCAATCAAAAAACTTCTGAACTTTCGAGTTTTAAAATCAAATTCTTCATATTACAGTATCAAGATCTGAGATTCAAATTTTGAATGTTATTTAACAATTAATTAAACATAAAGTTACTTCTCCTCATGTACGATATTAACAAGTTTTACATTCTTCTTTTCCTTAAACTTCAGCAATCAAATTTTGATGCGCGGATAAAATAATTTAATAAATTTTTGTCATTAATAAGTTCGAAACATGTGGTAAATAAAATATTATTGGAAATCTAAAACAAATTCAAATAGTCCAATTCAATTATACCCTGAGATATGCAGCAAGTCAAATTTTGTTAATGTAAAAAAATAGCTGCTATTTTAGAATAAATTTAGAATTTAGAATTTTCGTTGCTATAATCGAAGCCACAGTGAAGATAACGTTGGGTCAACATAGTTGGATGACATATGCTACGACGTAGAATATAAAATTATTAAGCAAGAATGTCTTGTCATATACTATGAATGTAGTTTTTCAATGAAAGTGTCCTTGTTGATTCCACTTTATCAGCCTTAGGCCGTCGATTAGAGGCACTTCTGTAAGATTGAGCGAAGCAGGAGGGACTGGACCAAGAGCGACCTTGCCAATAACATTATTATTATTATCGATTAGAGATTCGAACTCGAAAGTTCATCGCCTCATTTACCCGAAACCGCCACGCATCTCTATCCTGTGCATCCTCCATCCAGTTTATGTAATCATGTCCTAGTTCTTTTAGATCATCCCTTACATTTTTCTCCCACCTGATTCTCGGTCTGCCTAGAGGTCTCTTACCAATCGGTTTCCCTCCTAAAACTTGCGCCACTGTTCTTTCATTGCACATTCTTGCGACATGCCCCGCCCATCTTAATTTACGCGCTTTCATTACTCTATTAATATTTGCTGACCCGTAGAGAGCGTGCAGCTCATCATTATGCAGTTTCCTCCATTCACCAGTTTCTTCGTCCCTCTTTGGACCATAGATTTTTCTAAGTACTTTATTTTCAAAAACTCTAAACCTATTCTCCTCTACTTTCGTCAGCGACCACGTTTCACACCCGTACATAACGACCGGCATTATTATTGTTTTGTAAATTCTTACTTTGATGTTTCTAGATAGCAATCGCGATTTTAGTAGTGTGTTTGCTGCATAATAGCACCCATTGACAGCGTGTAGCCGCGCGTTTATTTCCGTTTTAATATTATTTTTGCTAGTTATAATAGACCCGAGGTATTTAAACTCGTTAACCCTTTCGAATTTCATATTTCCGGCCATAAGATCCCCGCCTACATTACTTTGTTCGGATCTGACGACGGTCATATATTTTGTCTTTGATTCACTAACTTCCAAACCAATATCTTTGGCTTTTGTGATCAAGATTTCTGCCTTTTTAGCTACGGTTTCTTTATCATCCCCTAGTAAGTCGAGATCATCCGCATACCCAAGAATTTGTATTATCCCATTGAGGGTAGCACCGGTCGGATTCACTTGTACTTGTCTGACCACATCTTTTAAAACTAAGTTGAAAAGGACGCACGAAAGTGCATCGCCCTGTTTCAGGCCATCGCGGATAGAAAACTCTTCCGATAAACTTCCATTTGCACGTAATATACCCCTACTGCCGCTTAAGCAAATTTCGATAAGTCTAACTAATTTTCTTTGTACACCCAAGAACTCTAGGATCCAGTACATTCGTTCGCGTATAATAGAGTCGTAAGCTTTTTTGAAATCGACAAATAGCTGATGCACTACTTCATCAAATTCCCATTTCTTTTGTAACAGTTGTCTAATTGTAAACATTTGATCGCTTGTAGATCGGTTTGGGCGGAATCCACACTGGTAATCCCCAATGATTTCCTCGGCAAAAGGAGTTAGTCTACTTACGATTACATTGGACAGGATCTTATAACATGAAGGCACAAGTGAAATTCCCCGATAATTGTTACAATTCGTTTTATCGCCTTTTTTAAAGATACGAATAATAATAGAGGTATTCCATTCCTCCGGCATGCGTTCTGTGTTCCAAACTGCGCGTATCAATTTAAAAATTTGCCTTATGAGGCCAGGGCCTCCATTTTTTATCAGTTCTGACGGTAGGTCGTCGATGCCCGCGGCTTTGTTATTTTTTAACTTCTTTATGGCAATTTCTATTTCTATATCAGTAGGATCATCAATTAATAGATCAACAGTGTGGATTTCACCGAGCTTACCTTCAACGGGGGCTTCGCGCACATTTAATAACTAATCGAAATAGTTTTTCCATAAATTCAGTCTCTCTGTCGCATCGGCTACTAGATTGCCATTTTCGTCCCTCATTACTTCCGTTCTACTTTGAAAGCCTTTCCTTATAAAATTGATTCCCTTGTACATCTCACGCGGGTTATTTTGTTTATTATGCGTTTCTATTGCTAGTATTTTATTCTTTTCGCACTCCCTTTTCTTGGATCTATAAAGCCTATTTGTACTTTTACTAATCTCGAGATACTTCTTATGTGTTTGATCGCACTTAATTTGTAAACTAATTAGTTTGGCCTTCCGCCGTTTTTCAAACCAAAGTTTGCACTCTTCGTCAAACCATGGTTTGCTTTTGGTTACTTTCTTTAAACCTATAGTAAGTTTCGCGGCTGTCTTTATCGCCTTTTTCATATTGCTCCACAGGGTTTCCGAGTCCTCCACGTAATTATCGTTATCGTCTCTCTGTTCTTGGAGAACGTCGAAACTATTAGAAATCTCAACTTGATAATTTAATATTTCTGTTGGTGTTTTAAAGTTATCTATATTGAAACGAACTGTTGGCTCTGTGCGGCTTGTTTTCTTACTTAAGGCTAGCCTAGATCTTAGTTTTACCATCACGAGAAAGTGGTCTGAATTTAAATCCGCTCCCCTGTACGATCTTATATCGAGAATGTTTGTATGACGTCTTCTGTCAATTAGAATGTGATCAATCTGATTGCGAGTGTTACCATCTGGTGATGTCCAGGTGGCCTTGTGTATATTTTTATGCTTGAAAAATGTGCTTTTGACAACAAAGTTCTTTGAAGCTGCAAAGTTTATTACTCTAGTCCCATTATCATTACTGTCATCATGCAAACTTTCCGACCCTATTGTAGGCCTATACATCGGTTCTTTTCCAATTTTCGCGTTGAAATCTCCCAATACTATTTTTGCGTCATACGTTGAGAACTTGTCAAAAACCTGTTCGATTGTTTCGTAAAAAAGATCCTTAGTATCTTCGTCTTTGTCGTCGGTGGGGCAGTGCACGTTGATCAACACCTGTTTGCTGAAATTACCCTTTAGTACAATGTATGATAACCGATCGTTAATGAATTGAATGTCGATAACCGCTTGCGAAATTCGTTTATTAATGAGAAGACCGGTTCCCAGTCTGTGCCCCTTAGCTCCCCCATAGTGAAAAGTATAGTTATCCTTAGAAATTGACGCGAAATCGCCCGGCCAGCAGATTTCTTAAAGTGCTATTAAGTCAGTATGGTATTTGTTTGCTATCTCAATGGGTTCGCTAAATCCGCCAGTATTTAGACTACGCGCGTTCAGAGTTCCCGCTCTTAGATATTTTACGGTAGTTTTTTGTTGTTGCAAGTTAGCCATGATAATTTCGTGGAAATCCGCACGTTAGGATCCTATTCGGATCGTAGGTGAGTCTACCGTCCCAGAAATGATAACCCCCATACCTCTCTGGGTCTAAGTATGGGAGCTTTCCGACTTTGACAAGGACCGTGTCAACTTGTCGTCAGACACATTAGAGTTTCATCCTCGTATCCTAACATCCCCCTGCAAGGCAGCGCGCCTACTGGCATCAATACCCCTTTGGCCCTGTGCAGGCGAATCATTCCACACATCCCTTGCGGGCAGTGTCATCGCTGCGGTGTCCAATGGGGCAGCAGGATTTTTCCCTTACAAGATTTTTAGTTTTGGTTCGGGTAGAGTTTCTAGGTGGATACTCGCTGCACCTCGGCTTGCCAGAACCCACACATTGCGTATGAACGCGAATGGGTGAGTCCCTCCCAAGCCATGGTTGTCGTGTACCTATTTTCTACCAGTGCTGGGCTCACCACACTCACGACTGGTTCCTATCGGCTGTCCGCGACTGCTTATTCTTGTATTCGCAGTTAACCTTAAGGGCTGTTCAGTCTTACGGGCCGTTCCTCTATCCACAGCCTGAGGACGCGCTACGTAGTGGTGATAGGAAACCCATTACTAGGCCTTAATTATTTTAATGCTTCTTGCTATCAAATAATATATTTTATTGGAGAAATGATGTTATCAACTCAAATCTTGAAAATCTGAGCTATACAAGAAAAACTTTGGGACAAGCACAGAAAAAACTGAAGTTAAATTTTGTTGCATTTAAAATTTTCGGCTGTTAAAGATTACATGCTATTTGGCGAAAGTTTATTTTAAGATGGAATAAAAGCTGTCGTCTGCTACGTCCTTCGCAGCAATGGAAAAACGGTAAAGGATGAGTGAAAAGCTATAAATCAG
This sequence comes from Andricus curvator, assembly GCA_932195095.1. NCBI lineage: Eukaryota > Metazoa > Arthropoda > Insecta > Hymenoptera > Cynipidae > Andricus > Andricus curvator. The sequence continues at coordinate 40,228 of CAKNYM010047764.1, forward strand.
GACACCAGATTTAAAACAACTTTTTAGTTACCTACTTGTTATTTTAAAAATAATTAGACTTTTCGCGGACGAATCAAAACGTATTTTTCGTAAATGTAAATAAAGAACTTGACACAACAACAACCATCGTCACCATCTTTAAAGATTACTCCATGGCTTATGTAGTTCATAAGATGGTAACCGATCTTGAAAGATTTTATCGTGATAATCTCTGCCACAGTCGGTATGTCAGGTTAGGAACAAAACGAAAAATAGGAATCGAATTAATTTTGAAGTTGCAACAGAAATTTGCTGCTCTTATGCTAACAGAAATTAACTACTTTATTTTGAATCTGCAGTAAGACATGTACCATGGCGAAAGTTTTTACAGCCAAAATTTTTGTTCACAGCTTGGACAAAAATGATTTTTCGGACCGACTGAAAAATCCTGAAAATAAAATTCTCGACACTGTAAAATTTCCGAGCTGAAAAATTCGCTATTAATAAAATTCCCGAATAGTTAATAATATTACTGAATTCGAAAATTCCCGGCAGTTAATAATATTACTGAATTTGAAAATTCCCGACAGAAAGTTGCCAAATTATAAAATATCTGAATTATAAAATTCCCGAATTTAAATAATTAATTTTTTTTAAATGAATATTATTTATTAAGAATACAATAATCAAATATTTCTATTAAAGAAAATTCCCGAATTGCAAAATTCCCGATTAAAAAATTCCCGAACAGGTTATGATATTACCGAAATGGATAATTCCCAACAGTTTATAATATTGCCGAATAAAAAAATGCCCGATAGAAAATTGCCAAGTTATCAAATAGCCGAACTAGAAAATTCCCGAATTCAAACAAATATAATAATCAAATATTTGTATCAAGCGAAATTTTTTTTTTTAACGTCAAAGTTTCTAAAATTATTGTTTAACTTTGAAATAACTATAATTAAAGAAAAAATATATTTCTGGATGAAAACGTGTCTTCAAGTATTGTTATTTTAAATTAAAACAATATTGTAAGAAACTTTGAAGAAGAAAAATATGTTTTTCTCATAAAAATATTTGATTATTTTATTTTTAAATAATAAATAATATTGATTGAAAAACAATTTTTTTTATTGTTTCGGGAGTTTCATAATTTGAGAATTTTCCACTTCGAATATTTTATAATTTGGCAATTTTCTATCGGGAACTCAGCTTGCAGACATTTTTGATTTCCCAACCTGTAATACCTGATAGAATATACTTAAATTTCCATCAATATTATCTTAATATAAAATGTTATCGACTGTACAAAATTAAGATTTTCAATTTACATTCAATATTTTTGATAAATATTTATTCAGCAAAACTTCTGAGTTCAAAAAATTATGTTTCTGAATATTCGAAAACTGGAGAAAAAAATTTTTTTCCTGATTTTTCTGTCTGAAAATTAACTTGTTATATAATAAAAATTTAAAGCATGAAATATGGTCGATAGGGGTTGTAGTTGTTCAGTAATCATCTTTTAGCTTCAAAATTTCACTCCGTAAAAAGGCTTTTATATTAAACTGCAATACTGACGGATCTCGAAATTTTCAAAACGGGAATTCCTATATCATAACTTATGAATTATGGTTGAGATCATAGTAAATATGGCGACTTTTTCGAATGTTCTCGAGTTTTTTATTGACAGTCATAAAAAATATATAACCCCTCGTTCGCGATAAGTGCAATTATTTTTAAAATGAAATGGTAATAAGTGCAATGTTTTTAAAAATCTGGTGTCCTGATTTCCAGACCAATTTCATCCATACTTCACTGTTCTTCGTTCTGCTGTCAACTAAATAGCAGAAGACGCTTTTTTGCTGATGAATTATTCCCAGACGGGTTAAAAACACGAAATTATCTCAGTTTCGTGTAAAGTTTATTCGACAAGGTTAATTTTTGTTGCAGCGAATCTTTCAACGGAAATCGATGTAAAGTTTATCTTCTGTTTTTTCTGTGAGAGCACGTGCCGTCTGTCCATACCATTACGAGGTGTGGCTATTGAATAACGAGACTGGCACTGCTACAGAAGAAGTACGCATGCGCCAAACATCAGCGACCGATAGCTGTATAGCCTGAAGCCTTCTCCTTCGAATGCAGTACCTCTCGCTTCAGTAAACAAATCCGGATAGCCGTAGCCTTCGTTCGCCTTAGAGTTGTTTTTTTGTTTCGCCGGGAAAATGTTAAGTGTGCCAATAGAGCAACGAATTGTTGTGAAATTTCACATGAAACTTGGAAAAACCGCTACTAAAACTTATAATTTATTGAAAAAAGTGTATGGCAATGAATGCTTATCGCTTGTACGTGTTTTTGAGTGGTTTAAGCGTTTTTCAGATGGCCGAGAAGACATTGAAGATGATTCACACCCGGGTCGCCCTTCCACGTGTTTTTTTTTCGATATTCATACGATTGTGTACGTTCACTGGGTCCCTGAAGGTCACACTATTAATCAACATTACTACCTTCACGTTCTTGCTGAACTCCGCGAAAGAATAAGGAAAAAACGGCCCGAACTGTGGAAGGACAAGTCATGGGTTCTCCACCTAGGTAATACGCTAGCTCATTCCGCATTGTCTGTCAAGAGGTTTCTAGCCAAGTACAGCATCCCAGTGTTTGACTATCCGCCTTATTCCATGGATCCTGCGCCGTGCGACTTCTATCTGCGTCCTAAGGTGAAATCTGCATTAAACGGAACAAGATTTGAGTCCGTTGAAGCTGTGAAAGAGAAAGCGGCGCGCGTCCTGAAGGAGCTGAAAGAAGAAGACTTCCAGCACTGTTTCAAACAATGGAAGATTCGCATGGAGCGTTGTAGGGATAGAGGAGGGGTGAATATTGAAGGTGATAATAAATAGATATGTATGAAATCAAAATAAAATGTTTTACAGCACCAGTCTCGTTATTTAATAGACACACCTCGTATTGTACACAAATTAATGAAATAGTTCACTCACTTTTGAAGAAGATAATAATTCATCTTACTTGTCTCACATTTTCCTATAATAATATGTCATGAGGTGTGCCAATAATTATAGTCATTCGAAGCAAAACATGCCTTTTACGCAGTCAGTACTAGGCAGGTTGATTTTCAACTAATGGTTTGAAAAAAATAAAAATACACTAGGGAGCTTCATCTTTAATTAATGGCTGTCTCCTCTTAGCCACATTCAAAAGAAAAGTTCTCTGCCTATATTATTAGGTAATATGTTCATGTCGAACTTTATTTCTATTTGATTTGTGAGATTGTTATTTGCAAAATCTTCAAAATTTAATATCTAAGAGTAAGGCGAGGTATGCCGGTCGATTTTGCTAACTCATCCCCGAAAATCTAAGTAATGGTAAAGGTGGTCGTCAATAGTAAAAGAAAAGATTCCCGAATTCGATAAATAATAACCCTTAGCGTTCATTATAATAATTAAAGATTGATTAATTCGTTCCAACAGTTTATCAGTAAATACATGTTTCCTGGTAACATTCAATTGACAACTTTGCTAATCGGCAGAATAATTCTACAACCAATTTCGGGATCTCCTTCATAGACAATCTCAAAGTTAACAAATTAACTCTAGCTAGCACATGTCTAGCCTAACCTAACTAATCTATAAGAGATTAGGCTTCTTTGTTGGGATACTCCTAGACGGACATCAGATAATTTCTGGGGTTACACAATCTTATAGGGTCTATTATAGGGTATGGTCGAAACTTATGAGCAAGACTAAAATCACAATGAGGCAATTCAAGAAATAGGGTATAATAACAGTTATTGACATGAAAGGCTATGATTGCAACGAGTGTGAAGTTTGCTGCTATTTTTCATTATACCTTTATCGGAGATCGATTTTTTATGCCGGGGATGTTTTCCATTCTTGGAACTTTTTATACGTTGCTTGATAATGTTCCTTTGATTTTTTGCGGCAGCGCCTCATTGCTCGATTTTTCGGCTTTTTCCGCGATTTCGGGAGGTGTGAAATATTGTTGTTCTTTGTCACTTTGTTCGCGAACCGAATTCACTTTGTTGAGAACAATTGACAATAATAGTTTGACAGTAGAAAAAGAGGTTAGAGTAGTCACTTGAAGTTGGCTGCAGCGCTCGTGCGATTGCGATGGAAACGGAAAGGAGTTCGCGTGTGAAAAAGAGAGATGAGAATACTATAAACATCGATATTGTTTTCGAACGAGCGTAAAGGTCTTGAACTTGGCTGCAGCGCTTGTGGGATTACGACGTAGATGGAACGAGAGAGGAAACGATCCCGTCACAATAGAGAGATTCTGATTTCGACCAATCACGGGGCGTTTCATTTCTTTTCATCCCGCTACGTCATCACTTTTTCTCCCTAGGGATGAAAAGAAAACTCGGCTGCATTCGGCCATTTTCGCTTTGCTCTGCAGGCATTGAAAATCGATCTTTCGTAAAGGTATGGCGAAAAATCCTTTATTCCACCAGTTTTGAGTAATTTTAACTGTTGAAAATTTATGAGATATAAATGACGACCATTGTATAAACCGTTACGTATGGACATAAACGTGCACATTTGCACAATTTGGCAATTGACATCTGGGCACGTCCATTGGTGCCAAACTTGAAAGAATCGTGATGACTAAATTTTCAAACCTATCCTAACAGTACAGCAATTGGTGTTGCTCACGCAATAAAACTGTTTTTATAAAACACAGTTTCAAACAACCGTCTGGGAAAAAGTTATATTAAAAGGAATATTCTTTAATTATCTAAAATAATTGATTGTTTAAGTTTCTTATGGTAACTAACATAAAATAATGACAAAGAATAATATTTTTACCTTATTTTGCAATATGCGCATGAGCAGTCTCAGTAAAATTCATTTTATATAAAGAGTTCAACATAATATAAAATATTTCGCACTTTGGCTACATATTATCGAGAGCCAAGAAAAAAAAGTGATCAAAATGTATTTATTAAAGTCAAAGAAGCTTTAAAGAAAGCCTGTTGATCGTTTTAATTAAAGAGAAAAATTCCCGTTTCAAAAAAACTTGTCACGGTCATCAACATAACAAAATTCAAGCCCCGAAAGCCCAAAGTTCTTTCTTTTGAAGTAATAAAAACTGAGCTGCAAAGTAAAACATTGAAAGTAGGAATTCTTAAAATTTCAAATTTTTAAAAATATATAGCTTTTAACACTGATCAGCTTAAGAACTTTAAATTAATGTAATGGTCGTGCCAAAAATTAGGTTCCTGGCAAAAAAAAAGATCTATGATTTTGCAAATCAAAATATTATTTGTCATGTCTTATGAAAACATGGGTTCGGATCTCAGAGGAGCTTGAGAGCAATTTTTTCACAATTTGGAAATATAAATCAATATTCATAATATTGATTTTAGACCAGCTTTCGTACCTCGTCCAGCATCGCGATGATAGTCTTTTGCAGCACACTGTGGTGTAATATTTTGATTCATCCAATCAGCGAGATGGTTGGCAAGTGTAAAACAGTACTGCCGGTCCAGTCGAGTCTTTGTCATTACTCGTCAGTCGAGCTGCCAATTTCCACATTCTCACTAAGAAAAATAGTATACGCGCCACGAGGCGAATCATACACGGTAAAAAAATTGAGCTGTGACAGGGATATCATTGCTTATTATAGCCAAACATTTAGCTGGAAACGAACGACGGAATTTAGGAAGATCCCCACGTCAGCCAAAGTGAATATCTTTGACCATTTCAGCTGTTCTGGGGATATCATATAGTCGATGAAGGTATTGTGTAAAGCTGGATCAGAGATATGAAAATCAATGTTACTTATTGCTAACTATTTTCACGTATTCAATATCACCGCTTCAATCTTATAGCTAAACCTAGATCAAAGTTCTTATATAAACTACGGCAAATGTTAATAAAACGTACTTTTTTCCATGCTCCTTTATTATATGCACGGGCATTTGACAGAGTAATTCAGCGTAACTGATGAGAAATTTAGTGGATGAATATTGCACTTCGTAAGCATCGAAGTGCGCATCAAATCGCACTACCTTAAGATTTTCGCACAGGAGAAGCAAATTCGATTTTTTGTCTAAAATTATGCAGTTAATACGATTAAATTCCACAAATCCGTCTGTTTGTCCTGTTAAAATGGCCAAATTTTGCTGGTATTTAAAACCGCAATTTTTAGCCCATTTGACCTGAAAAATTGCTTCTTCTAGAGGAGTTGGAACATTGCAATTATGTGGCAGTGACAACTTGTGCAATGTTGTTGACTTTTTGAAAGCTAGCTGCATCTTTTCCGAAAGTCCCACATTGGATAGCAATTGATTCGCAAGTTTCAGTTGATGCTTTAACGCTAATGTGTATATTACATTCTTTTTACAGAATGAGATTGAAGCTGTAGTTTTAGATTCCTGATGATAAATACATAATGAATTAATGTCTCCGCCATGTCTTCATCACACACTCCCTCAAAGAGATCATGCTTAATATCCACAACTAGATTTTGAGTCATATGAAACCCTTCTATTTGGTGAAATACATTTTCATCTTAAATGTCCGTTTCCGTTACATCAGTAAGTAGTACATCTGCTTGATAGGAAGCTATTGTTCTTAAACTAGTTGGATCTTCCCTATAAGAAAATTGCCTTTCATGTTTTGGAAGTTTACAGATTTTGCAAAGAAAGTGTGCATTGAAGCACTCTACCAAACCGAAAATGGAATTCAAACCGAGTTTATCGCCCGTTATTAGTGCTAACTTGAAATAAACACGTTTTTCGCCTTCAGGGAGGTTCAACACGATACTTTTAGTTTGCAGAAATTGCAGCTCTTCGATTAATTTTGAAAATGCGAATGCATTACCACAACTTTTTCTATCGTCACAATAAAACAGTTTGGTAAGATAAATATTCTTTAAGGCACCTTGAAATGTTGGTGGAAACACTGGAATGCTTATGTAAGAAGCCCCTACTTTATACAGGGTGGGGCAGAATGGAGTCCCTGATTTGAAAGGTGAATTGTAAAAGAACGCTTCAAGATACATAAAAAAGGTTTGTATTACTCAAAAGTACATATAATACCGTTTTTTTCATGATGTTTTGAAAATGATATCGTCCAAGTGGTGACCTTGTCGAGCAATACACATATGGAGCCTTTCAGAGAAGTTGCAGGCCACTCTTTCCAGCATATCTTGCGGAATTTCAGCGATGACGTCCTCAATCGCCTCCTTCAGAGCTTCAAGGGTTCGAGGTCGAACTTTGTATACCTCAGTTTTGACGTATCCTCAAAGAAAAACATCACACGGAATCAAATCAGGGGAGCGAAGAGGCCATGGAACATCCCCCCGCAAAGAGATCAGGAGACCGGGAAAGAGCTCTTGCAAAATTTCGCGTGAACGACGGGCAGTATGGACCGTGGCTCCATCTTGTTGAAACCAGAAAGCTTCTGTGTCGTGTTCCTCACCATAATCTTTCATTTTATGGCGAAAAAAGTTCTCCAGCATGTCACAATAGCGAGCCGAAGCCAAGGTGACAGTTGATCCTCCGGATTCAAAAAAATAAGGCCCAATAATGCCTATTAATAGAGGACACAGCGCACCAAACTGTTACTTTGGGGCTGTAAAGAGGTCTTTGATTCAGTTTACGAGGGTTTTCAGATGCTCAGTAACGAAACTTTTGTTTGTTTACTGTACCAAAAAGGTGAAAATGCGCTTTGTCGCTAGAAATGCCCTCTGCGTCGCCACCACGCTTTCCCAGTTTTTAAAGAACGTCTCCACAACAAACCCCCGTTGCCTTTCATTTCAAAAACTTGCTTTAAAACATTTCTTAACTGAATGCACTCTGCTCTTGCTTCTACATGTGCCTCTTTGACATTGCCCGCACGTGGTATGGCTGGATCATGCTTGTCACCTATTTCATGTCTGACAGGAGGAAGTAAAACCCCAATATCCTTCAACTTTTTAAATCGTAGATATTCCGTTTCGAGTCCTTGAAATGCTTTTCGTGTTAAGTTTCGAGCATTTGCAATATTAATATAATTTTCCTTTGACTCGCCTAAAGTTCTTAAACGATCAAGTATATAGTGATGTATTGAAGAGATGTTATGAACAATTTCTGTGTGCAAATCTACGAATACTTGTGCTTTGTTTCTTGCCAAAGTTGAATCTGCATATAAGTTACTAACACCTTGCAGCGCTTTTGATTGCAGTGAGTTTTTTCAATTTGTTCGTATCGAAAAGTGTAATTGGGCTACATTTAACAGTAGATTTATCTCGTTTTTTATCTAAATTTCGAACACTTACTAATTTTTTGTCAGCTTCAGTCTTACTAGAATTAAGTTTGCCAATGTTGGGGTTTATAGACTGAGATTTACGAAGACTTTTTTCCAATTTTAGAACGGATCTTATTCGACACTTTTGTTACATTTCTGCTAATTTACCACTGCTAGTATCAATTTCGCGCACATCATTGTGTGTTGCTATCCAATGTCGTTTATACGATTTCAAGTTCGAAAATTGTCGAAAACATTTTAGCTCACCACAGAATATATAAGTTCTTCTTTCACACCCATGATCATAATGTATATGGAGGCTTAAAAGCTCCAGACTAGCGATTATAGTTTTGCACAAATAACACGTCGGCATTGTGATGTCCAACTAGACATTATATACTAATGACCGTATTTCTATCATTATCTAAGTCTCTCAATGGTACGAAAAGTACACAAAAAATTAAGCAGAAATCACAGCCTCCGTTATAAATACTACCTTGCCATATTTTGACTAATATTTGATGCTTCTCAAAAACGACATACTTCTCTAGAATCAGCCATAAATTTCTTAACTATCATTTATCATACCACGGTTACATAAGTCCCCAAGAAGAGTTACAACGCTCTCCGCCATGTTCTCGTCGTGCTCTTCTCCTATACCATATATTCTCAGCTGAACAATCAACCAAATGTTCTCAACTTCTTTCGGATAATTCAGCAGTAGAGCATAATAACTTTTAAAAAGAATGTCGAAGGCTTTTATTGGTGAGTCAATGGAGTACCGAGTATCGTTGATACACATATATGAGGTATGGATGTCAAGAAGAGTTTCACCTACGAGAACAAGAAGTGGTTGTTCTGTTAGGCCATGTATTCGAAGCTTTTCTCGTCAACTATTCAGCCTCTCATGAAGTTTTGATATATTCTGTAGGTATAAAAAAGAGAACGTAAGTCTTACAGTAATGTGCATGACAAATGCATCTTCAGTTTCGTGTCTACTCAGTTCCCACAATGGCTTACTAGCACCTCCTTTCACTCTTACACAGGGAAGCAATAGAGGTAGTAATCGTAAAACGATAGCAAATGAAGCTGTAAAAATTGTTTTTTGTGAAAACCGTTAAAATTACGAAACATCACTTCTTGGATCAAATGTAATGTAAGGTATTTATTTACCGTGCATATCGCTATCAATCAAATTTTCTGTTGAAAGTTAAAAATATGGTAAGTCTTTTTGAAAAGATCCGTTCCAAATAAAAATTTTAATTATTTTGGAAAATTCCCTTTTTGAAGTCAGAATTATAATAATTTTTTAGAAAATTCCTCGTTACAAGTAAACATTTTAATTATTTTGGGAAATTAACTCTCCCAAGTCACAATTTTATTTCAATTTAGGAAAAATTCTGTGCTCCAGATTCGAATTATAATTTTTTTTCATCCAATTCAGAATTATATATAATATTGCTTCGGGGACTTGCATGTTGGTGGCGGAAGTGAGAACGTGTTTAGTGACAGGTGGAGAGAGAATTTTACGGAATTTGTGTGGAAGGTGTGAGTGGAGTGTGAGGGTGGAAGCCGAGGAGGTGATTAGGGTTGTGTGGGGTGAATTGGGGAGATAAAAAGTGAGTTTCAGCGTGGGTGGGAGGTGGTATCTAGCTGGATAGGGAATGTGAGGTTAGGTTGGCAAGTAATCGGGGGAGTTCGTGGTCAGGAGTCCTGGGCTTTCGAGGGTTCAAGGGTGGTTCTCGAAAAGTTAGGGGATGCTAAGGGAGAGAAAGGGGTGTCTGCAGGGACTGAGAAATTGAAAAAAGGGGTAAAAAAAGGAAAATTTGGCGGCGAAAGACGCCAACATTTGGCAGAGACATCTGTCGGTTGCGTCAGGTACTGCATGGATAGGTCCCAGTTACCGGCGGTAGAGCGGGATGTGGGCAGCGAGAGTACTGGCAGTGCTGGTAGTGAAACCGACGGAGAGGGAATTTTCCACAAGCCACGACGGCCAACAACGCGTCGCCCGGTGTCGAGCGGTGCGTCGGGGAGAGGGAGAAATCGGGATGGTGGCAACGAAGGAAGCGAGAAGGTAAGGGAGAGAGCGTCAAGCGCAAGTAACGGGGAGGATCTCTTGAAAAGGAAGAGAGACAGCCAAGAGAGTCCGGAGAAAAGCGAGGTCAAGAGCCCGTTTAAAAAAGCGGGATAACACCGAGGTCACCCCCCAAAAAAATGGAGGGGATGATGGAAAAGGAGGCTCTCGGGATGTTGTTAGGCGAGATCAGGGGGCTGAGGGAGGACGTAAGGGGGACCAAGGAGCAGATGGAAGGTATTAGGGAGGACTTGCGAATCAGAGATGAGAAATGGGAAAAGGAGGTGAAAGAGCTGAGAGAGAGAGTAGATGGGTTAGAGAGGGAAAGAAAAGAAAAAGAAGTTAAAATAAAACAGATGGAAGAGGAGATTAGGGCGTGGAAAGAAAGGACGGAAAAAAGGCTTGAGAAGGTGGAGGGCAGGACGGAAATGGAAATAGGAGTCGGGGGTAGCGGGGGCGAGATTAAAGGTATTTGGGAGAGGGTAGGGAATATGATAGAAGAGAAAGTGGGAGAGCGTAGGAATGAAAAGGAGGAGAGGGCGGATAGGGAAAGGATCAGGGCAATGGAGTTGAGAATGGAGAGAAAGGAGAAGGCAGACAGGAAAAATAATATTGTGATAAGAGGGTTGAAGATGAAGAGCGGGGAAGAAAGGGACTGCGTGGAAGCGCTGCTACAGAGCATAGTAGGGAAAGTTAAGTAGGAGGGGAGAAAGGAGAAAGAAGTGGCGTTTGTGGAGTTGGAGAGCTGGGCAGAAAAATTGGGGGTAATGAGGAATAAAAATAGGATAAAGGATAAGGAAGTTTTCATCGATCACGATTTGACGAGAAAGGAAAGGGATGTACAGAGAATGCTGTACGACAGGGCTAGGAGGGAAAGGAGTGAAGGGAGATTGGCGAAGGTAGGATATCGGAAAATAAAAATAGACGAGAAAATGTGGGTGTGGGACGAGGAGAAAGAGGTGTTGAAGGAAGTGCAGGGGAATTTTTTTCGTAGGAAGTAGGGGGGTGGGGGTAATGCAGGGTAGAGGAGTTGTGAAGGTGCTTTACTGGAACGTAGCAGGGGTAAAGAAGAAGGATGAGGAGTTCTGGAGGTATATCCAGGAATTTGATGTGGTAGGACTGGTAGAGACGTGAGTGGAAAGAAAGGAATGGAATAAAATAGAGCCAAAGCTGCCAAGGGGGTATAGGTGGAGACTCCAGGAGGCGGTCAGAGTGAAGAAGAAAGGAAGGGCTAGTGGGGGAATTATAACAGGGATTAGAGATGGATTAGAGGAAGAAGCTCACGGAGAGGAAGAGGGAGAGGGAGTGCAAATGAGGAAAGTAAAGATAGGAGGGGTAACGTGTAAGTTCGTGACAGTGTACAATAAGGATAGGATGGAAAGAATTAAAGAAAGGGTGGAACACCTGTTAGGTGAAAGAGAGGAGGGTATGGTGGTACTGGGTGGGGACCTTAACGCAAGGATGGGGAGGGAAGGGGGCCTTCACAGGGAAGGGGAGAGCTTCGGAAGGAATTTGAAGGATAAGTTAATAAATAAGAAGGGGCAGATTCTAAGGGACTGGATGGAGGATAGAGGCTGGGCGGTGGCAAATGGTATGGCAACTGGGGACGAAGAGGGAGAATACACATGCATAGGTACGGTGGGGGTATCTGTGATAGACTATGTAGTCATGAATATGCAAGGGTGGGAGGAGATGGAGAGATTCGCAGTAGAAGGGAGGGTAGAATCAGACCATCAGCCATTAGGGTTGTGGATAAGGGGTGAGAGCGGCGGAAGGCAAGGTGGGGAAGAATTGTTGACGGGGGAGAGGGTTAGCTGGACAAGGGAGGCGATAGAGAAGTATGAGGAGCAGTTAGGGAAGGTACGTTTCGAAGGGGAGACGGTGGAAGAGATATGGGAGGATTTAAAAGAGAAAGTGAGAGGATGCGTGCAAAAAAAGGTATTCAAAAAAAAGAAGAAAGGAATGGTGAAGCCGTGGTAGGATAAGGAATGTAAAAAGATGAAAAAGAAGGTGAAGAGGAAGTATAAGAAGTGGAAAGATTGTACTGCGAAAAGGGAGGAGTACGTAGAGATGAGGAAGGGGTTTAGATTGATGTGTAAGAAGAAAGAACAGGAAAAGGAGAAAGAACTGGAGGATTCCCACGGAGGTGGAGAGAAGGGTTAATAGTGCCTCTGTATAAGAAAGGAGATAGGGATAGGCAGGAAAATTATAGAGGGATTACGCTAATGAATACGGCGTATGAAGTATACGCGATGGTGATGGCGGAGAGCCTGCGGAAGGATGTCGAGGGGAAAGGAATATTGCCGGAGACGCAGGTGGGCTTTAGGGCAGGTAGGAATACTATCGACAATATATACGTTCTGCAGCACGTGGTGGAAAAAGAGTTAGCGAAGAAGGGGTCGAGAGTGTACGCGTTTTTTGTGGATCTAAAAGGCGCGTTTCCGTCGGTGGATAGGGGGAGGTTGTGGGAGGCGATGGAGGAGAGAAGAGTGGAGAGAGGCCTGATCGAGAGGGTAAGGGAGATAAATTAAGAGACCAAAGATAAGGTAAGAGGAGGGCAGAGGATTTCGGAGGGATTTTGGATGGATAGGGGGTTAAAGCAAGGGTGTCCGCTTAGCCCAACGCTTTTTGCGATTTTAATTGCGAATATGGAAAGTAAGCTGGAGGCCGGAGTGGCAGGAGGAGTCAGGATAGGAGGGGTTAGAATTTGGACACTAGCGTATGCGGATGACATAGTGTTGTTGGTAAAAAGCGAGGAGGCCTTAAAAGAAATGATGAAGTGGTTGAGAAGATACCTGGGTAAGAACAGGTTAGAACTGAATGCGGAAAAGTCCAAGGTTATGGTGTTCCGAAAAAAAGGTGGAAGAGATAAGGAAGAGGAGTGGAAGTGGAAGGGAAAGCTCCTTTCTATGAAATAATATACATTTTCGGAGAAATGATGCTACTAATTGAAATCTTGAAAATCTAAGCTGTAAAAGAAAAATTATAGGGGCAAGAGCACGTGTCGTCTGTGCCTAACATTATGGTACACCAATGAATGAAATAGGTAACCTATTTTTGAAGAACATTATAATTTATGTTACTTGTTTCAAATTTTTCTATAATAATATGTCATGAGGTGTGCCAATAATTATAGTCATTCGAAGCAAAACATGCCTTTTACGCAGTCAGTACTAGGCAGGTTGATTTTTAACTAATGAATTTAAAAAACTGAAAATATACTAGGGAGCTTCATCTTTAATTAAAACTGTCTCCTCTTAGCCACATTCAAAAGAATAGTTGTCTGCCTATATTATTAGGTAATATGTTCATGTGGAATTTTATTTCTATCTCATTTGTGAGATTTTTATTACTATTTGATGAAATAATAATTAACACCTACCTTCACTACTGCCCCTACTGGATCTTGAAGGCTCAAACTCTCAAATCCGTAAGTTTGGCACCAGGCTTTTTGTAGCCACTACAAACACCAACATAAGCTCAAAACATAATATTTACAAAATCTTCAAAATTCAATATCTAAGAGTAAGGCGAGGTATACTGGTAGATTTTGCTAACTCATCCCCGAAAATCTGAATAATGGTAGAGGGGGTCGTCGGCAGTAAAAGAAAAGGTTCCTCAATTCTATAAATAATAACTCTCAGAGCTCATTATAATAATTAAAGCTTGATTAATCCGTTCCAACAGTTCATCAGTTTAAATTTATTTCAAGATCTGCTTCATAGACAATCTCAAAGTTAACAAATTAACTCTAGCAAAAACATGTCTAACCTAACCTAACTAATCTATAACAGATTAGGCTTCTTTGTTGCGATACTCCACAACATTTTTCTAAAACTAAATTATCAATCTAAAAGACCAACTTTACAACTCTAGACGGACATCAGATAATTTCCGGGGTTACACAATCATATAAGGTCAATTATAGGGTATGGTCGAAACTTAAAAACAAGACCAAAATCACAATGGGGTTTCTCAAGGAATAGGGCATAATAACGGTCATTAGGCTGTAACAATAACATAGGCGTGAGATCAAAAACAAAATGGCTAATCAAATTTCGCACATGATCGCAGTTATCGGGTGTGGTCACAATTCAAGAGTAATCTAAGGGACAACTATAGTACATTGCACAACTAGGGTCGAAAGGCTATGATTGCAACGAGTGTGAAGTTTGCCGATATTTTTCATCATACTTTTATCGGAGATCGGCTTTTTTATGCCGCGGGATGTTTTCCATTCTTGGAACTTTTTATACGTTACTTGATAACGTTCCTTTGATTTTTTGCGGCAACGCCTCTTTGCTCGCTTTTTCGGCCTTTTCCGCAATTTTAGTAATATTTTAAAAATTTTCTTTAAAAGTAATATTTTTATTTGTAATTACCTCACAACTAAAATTATTTTCATTCGTGAAGCCATGGCAAAATTATTTTTTTGCAGATTTGATAACGGCAATTCAAAAACAAATAGGTTTTAAAAAAATAAAGATTTAGGTAGATTCTTAAATTTTTATTCTAACCATTCATCACAACATAAAGTAGGAATAATAAAAAACATGGACGATTCTGCAATTACACTATCAGACAAAACGTTTCATAATAAAAACTTAAACAATGTACGAAAACTTATACCATAATAGTCATCCTGAAGAATTTTTTGACAAACTTATTACAAAAAGATCAAAATAAATAAAATTCAAACAGAATAGAGTTCAAGCGGATGAAAATAAGAATAATCTGGACATAAAAGCAGAGAAAAAAATTTTACCTATAAATTGAAAAATGTGAAATGTTTAGTGAATGACTACAATATCAAAACAGTCTTCCGTGTAGACTCTGAATTTAACAAATATATAACGCTCGGTAAAGACCGTTTAGAAACACTGAACCAATGTAATGTGGTATATCTGGAAGATATGGGTTCGGATCCCAACGGAGCTTGAGAGCAATTTTTTCACAATTTAGAAATATAAATCAGTATTCACAATATTGATCTTAGACCAGTAGACAAAAAACAATCAACATCAAATTATTTAATACAATTTATCTGGTCAAAACGATCACATCAAAAATATGAAACATTCGAATGTTGGGAAATTAATCTTACAAGAATGAGGAAAGACGTCGGAATTCAACTTGTCGAGATTGCGATGAAATTTATCTTATCTTTTCGTAGCTAAATGGGTAAGAACACCAGACCGGCAATCCGGAAGACATGGGGTCGGATCCCAGCGGAGCTTGAGAGCACTTTTTTCACAATTTAGAAATATAAATCAATATTTAAAATATTGATTTTAGACCAGCACCGATACGAAAATAAATTTACACTTGTGTAAAATTATTTTCGTCTCCGTGTTTAGATGAATGAATGCTGGGTGAATTTATTTTCGTATCGTAGATTGGTTGAAATTATTCACTAAAGAGGCTGGCAAGCGTGAAACCGTACTGCCGGTCCAGTCGAGTCTTTGTCGTTCCTCGTCAGTCGAGCCGCCAATTTCCACATTCTCATCAAGAAAAAATAGTATACGCGCCACGGGGCGAATCATAGGAATGCCAACTTGCGTGATTTAGATGCACCCTCGTTTGTATTTTAACGACTTCCAAACTTCCTGACTTTCAAACGAGTTTAAATTTCAGTTATATAAAATTGCATTATATCACGCGATATCATATTTGTGATAATTGAAGTGATTGGATAGATTTTCCTATGAAACGTTTGTAAAATTCTTGGTCAAAAAGAAATTCAATGTCATTTCCCAGTTTTTCTGGGTCTCAAAAAAATCCCGGTCATTTTTCGCTTTGATCGGTCTAGCGGCTACCCTGAAAAGGGAATTTAAAATAACAAAATAACAGTTTTCAACCTTTTACCTTTAATTTCAAAATGTTTATGAATAAACGTGAGGTAAGCATAAAGACCGAGCACGGTTCACATACGAAATACTCTGAAATTCTTGGTGATTTGTTTGCCTGCTGGACATTCCGCAATTTCTTCTGGGCTCAATTCTTTAACCACGCCGCTGCCCATGTTTATTTTAACCCGTTTTGACGGCACAGAAACAGGTTGAAATAGTCCACGAAGAATCGTGTGTCTGCTTGATGCTTTTTCCAATATTGCATATACGTCACCATTGGACGTTGTTAACACAATTTGCTCTCCGGTTGGTATGGGATTAAGGTGATGATGTCTGGTTCTCAATTGAACTGGTTTATCAAGGGGAAACGCGTATCTTCGAAGTTCGAATATCCGGGTCGGATTGCTGTGGGGAACAAGTCGAATGAATTCAAGTTCTTCAAATCTATATCCAAGTGGGCGAGGAAAAGTTTGCTTGATAGGTGGAGACTTGGACCTGGGCCGAAAAGATGGATCGGCAGCTGGAAACGACCTCTCAGAAGAATGAGGTCTGGCAGGAGAAGGAGAGCTTTTAGGAGAATATCTGGCAGGTGGAGAAGTAGCAGGTCCAGAACGAGGTACACCAGGAATGAGGGCGCCATTAGGCAAACACTCAAACTGTGAAGTTAATTCTGCAACAAGGAACAAAGAATTAGATTTTTTCAAAGTACACAATCGTATGTTGGTATATCATGAGTTGTGAATGTGGTTGTAATTGCCAATGTGACTTTTCACGTAAATCTCTAAGCAGAACTCCACTTAAAAATCCAAGAGAAACAACCTCTGGAATTATAGAACGAAACATATTAATATAGTGTTCGGGGTATACGCAATTACAAAATGCTATCCATTTTTGCGTATCTCTTACGGTTGATGAGATATTTGCATTTAATAGTTATGTTATGCGTAACACATGAAAGTCCACGTGGATTCCTACCTGTATTTTTTTTCCCAGGTATCTCTCATGTACATAATATTATTATCAAATTTTTTTGATGTTTATATACTAGTTAGACAGACAAAGTGAACGCTAGTTGATCAATTCGATCCCAAAATTGGATCAAGATGGAACTCATTTTTCTTGCGTTTTCAAATTATTTCGCGTAATAAAAATAATCGTTATATACTAGTTTTTCTACTTATGAGTAATCTAATAGGCAGAGACATCTGCTGTATTTAAGATCAAAACTCTGGTATTGGCCTCTGAAAATATTCTGTCAAATTAAACCAGTCTAATCGGAACTCTGTTTCAAGAACTCAGTTTTAAAATAAAGTTCTATTCCTCCGTTAAAAATTTATTTGTTTGTTTGGAGATCCTTCCCTTCAGTTGCAAATTCGTTTTGGTTTAACAGCAATTTTTTCAACTGAAAATGTAATTATTTCATTTTTTGGTGAAAATTTATCTTTTTTAGATAAAAATGTAACCATTTATTTGACAATTAATCTTTGTTGGTTCAACTCAAGTGCGTTCAATTTAAGATTGAAATCTTCTTTTGTTCAATTAGCAACTATCACATTTTCACTCATCTATCTCAAACAGCCACAACATTGTTAAGTTGAGATTAGACTCAGAAATCACCTTGAATAAAATCCAGGTTATTCTTCCAAAGCCACAGTAACATTCAAAAACCTTTAAAAATCACCCCTAGCTCATACAAAAAACTAATTCGAAGTTTCACCATGAAAGACATTCATTAAATTTTGAAATTGAAAATAGTCACTGCTGTGATTTGATTTGAATGAAAATATTTTAACGATTACAGTTGAAGGCTGCTACGATGGGGTTTGCAAAATGTGCTAGGGGTGGTTTTCTGGGGTCGTTAATCATTAGTCACGGCTGAATGGTAGCATGGCTAAAGCCTTGCTCATTTTCGTCTCCCATGTTTAGGACACGCTAAACACAAATGAATATTATTAAGAACAAGAAAGTGTTCGAGAACATTGGTCCACTTTGGAAATTCAAATCTTAAGTTTGCCAATAGCCGACACATCTCTAAATGGTAACTACACTTAACCGGGTGCATCGGGACGTGCACCTGGTCGATCAAGACGTCATCTGCGAGAACTTCAAAAAAATTTGAATTGTGTCACAAGCCAAAACAACTCCAAATGGTGAGTCGACGATCCGGGTGCAGCGGGTCACGGGTCGTGCAGCACGTATTCTACGAGAACTTTTTTAAAATTTAAATTGCGCCAACATCCAGAATAACTACCAGTGGTGAGTCCACAATCCGGATGCACCAGATCGTGCACCAGGTAGTTTAAGACGTCATCTGCGAGTACTTTTTTGAAATTTAAATTTTGCAAATAGCCAAAACAACACCAAATGGTGAGTTGACGATCCGGGTGCACCGGGTGACGTACCAGATAGTTTAGCACGTGCTACACTACCTGTTGCACGATCCGGTGCACCCGGATCGTCGACTCACCACTGGTAGTTATTTTGGATGTTGGTACAATTTGAATTTTGAAAAAGTTCTCGTAGAACACGTGCTAAAGGACCTGGTGCGCGTCCCGGTGCACTCGGATCGTCGTCTCACCACTGGTAGTTATTTTGGATGTTGGCACAATTTGAATTTCAGAAAACTTCTCGTAGAATACGTGCTACACTACTTGGTACGTGACCCGGTGCACCCGGATTGTCGACTCACCATTTGGAGTTGTTTTGGCTTGTGACACAATTAAAATTTTTTTAAAGTTCTCGTAGATAACGTCTTAAACGACCTGGTGCACGTTCTGGTGCACCCAAGTAAGTAGACTTACCATTTAGCTAAAGCAAGGCTTTAACCATGCTACCACTTAGCCGTAAACCATGCTTTAGCCAGATATTTCCAAGTTTATTGCCATGCGTTAGCCATGCAATCTTTTTTCACGCACATTATTGAATTGGAATATAACTTGACGTTTCGTAAAGGTGAGTTATCAGATCAGTCTCAATTAACAAATTTTGTGGCAGTTTTACATGGAGATACTTATAGTTGTTTAGTTAAAAGTGCTAAACGTGGTTTCAGGGTGTTTTTGATTTTGCTTTATGGCCAAGCCATAATTCATCTCTGCGTGTTGAAGTTGGTTGAACATATTTGTAAGAATCAAGTGGAAGGTATCAAGCATATATATAAAGTTGATTTTGGATAATTTTCAGGCTACCGAAATAAAAGATTTCCAAGGACTTAAACGTTATCAACTAAAATCCCTTAATAATAATTAATAATGTGCTAAAAGTGTCTTATCTTTGCGTATGCGCAGCTGAGACCCTTCTATGTGCACTTCGCATATTGAATCGCAAAAATTCTGATTCGCGAGAAGCTTAAATAGTATTTACTTAAAATTATAGATATATAATATTATTATATTCACCAATGGAATTGAGGATCACGGCCAAGTATACGGACAGAGTACAGACAATCTTCATCTTCTCTAATCAGTGAAAATACTGACAATTGTATTAATGAAGAATTTAATCAACAATGTGACTGATGCATGAATAGACTACTGCTTCATTAACTTATACAGGGTGTTTTTTTCAACTTGAGACATCGAAATATGTCAAAAAATACGAATCCTATGAAAAAAATACCCGTAATAAAAACTTTCTATTTTCGAAGGGGGAAAGCGACTTTGAAACCCCCCCCCCCCAGGAGGGGTATAGGCAGTCGAAAAATCGCGAATCGAAAAAGAATTTTCGAACTAAACTTACGTATTTCATAAAGGAGAATCTGAATCTGTGATAAAAAATTGGCGTTCCCATTTGAAATTACAAAGTTACCCCCACTTCTTCCTCCTGGGGGGGGGGGTAAATTTTTTCAAAATTGCTTTTCCCCCTCGAAAACAAAAAGATTTTATTACGTATATTTGTTTTCATAGGAAGCGTATTTTTTCATATATTTCGATGTCTCAAGTAAAAAAAACACGTGGTATAATCTATATTACAGGTGTTATTATCTCTTAAAGTTAGGGTGCCAACATTAGCCTTCTGTGATATTTGGATTTGATAAGAGTCAGTGTCAATGAGACAAATCTCGTATGTTGCTATTTATTCAATCTTTTGCGTTATAAGGAAAGCTAATATGAAAAAAAAACGAATATAAATTCAACGGAATATGTATGTTTTTGTATGATTTTATTATTTGCATTTGATTTCAATTATTGCGAGTGATTCCACGTTATTTCAAAGAAGTTATCTGAAAGAATTCTTTGTGATTAGAATATTGCGAAGAAATTTTATAGGATTGCCATGCAATTAGAGAAGTTTAAAAAAGATTTAATCTGATTTCAAATGATTTTAAAGTACTCTTATGAAATCCTATTAAAGATATTTTTAAGGATTTCATAAGATTTAATCGGATTTTGCGAAATATCAATCACTTAACGGAAATTAACGAGATTTCAATTGATTTCAAAAGATTTTAGTGTTTTTTAAATGTTTGAAGGGACATAATGAAATTTGATGGGAAGTCCAGGTAACCAAATTTTGTAAGCTTCCTCTACAGATAGAAAATCATGTTAGCAACAGTAACACGTACATCGAAAATTGAGCCCATTTTTAGGCTTTGAAATAAATATTGTCTTCCAGATATAATGGTGCCGAAAATTAGGTTTCTGGAAAAAAAAGTTTTCTGCGATTTCAAAAAAAAAAAAAAATTAATTGTCATGTTTGATAAAACAAAAAGAATTACTTTATGAAAAAAGCTCAGAACTTACAAAAAATAATTTTTCTGACGAATATTTTATGTGATTCAATTTTTTTAACTATAGCTTCTAACCATTTAAAAAAAATGTTCAACTATAGAAAAAATTACTTTTAAAAGTTGCAGAGAATATTTTCCCCAAACAATAAACCACCACTTAATAAAATCCAACAATTTTAAAAAAATGGTAAGAACCAATAGTAATAAAAGATGTAATTTCAAAAAAACATTACTAAAATGAGTGTTTTTTATAATATTTAAAAAAATTTCTTTGAAGATTGTTGCCAATGGCAGGGACCAAGGCCGAGGATTATAGAGATTGGGATGGTCAGGGTCACTGACCTAGATTTATTGATGATAAAAGGGGGACTTAAGAGACTGATTTGGGTCGATGTTGACCGTTTCAGGATCTAATGGTTTTGTTTTTGTCATTTTTGAGGCTAGGAGAAAGGGGGCTGAGGTGCTTCAAGGTGAACGTTTTGATATGAGAGACGGATTATTATGGATTATTCCTTTTCTGGGGTCTGCGAGTGTTTATTCGAGTCCGAGTGATTTTTTGATTTTATCGTTTTCCGGGAGTATTGTTTCGTTTTTGAATTGTCCTCGGTGATCTAACATCGTCAACGTCGATTGTCGATGTTTCTTGTGTTTTTGAGCTGATTACAGCATTGATTGTTGGGATTGAGTGTGGTGGTCGATCAATCTCCAGGAAGTGCCACGGCGGAGGAGGTGAGACGAGACCGAAGGTCTCGAGGTGCGCCTCTGGAGGCGAGACGGGGCCGAAGTCTCGAAGTGTGCCTCTGGAGGTGGGACGCGACAGGAGGTCTCGAAGCGTGCCTCGGAGGGCGAGACGGGACCGAAGGTCTCGAAGTGTGCCAGCTAGAGGTGTGACGGGACCGCAGGTCCCGAAGTATACCAGTGTGACTGAAGGAGAGGACCAGGAGATCGAGATCGGAGAGGACCCTGGAGTTCGAAAGGATGTGTAAAGTGGAGTGACGGATCCAGGAAGATAGTGAAAATGCTCTGGAAGTGTAGGACTGTTCATTGTAGTTGTTCTGAATGTTACAGCACCTGTAAAATACGAAATAATAACGGTATTGCATCAAAACATTGTAAGAACGATGGGACGCGGACGAGGAGTGGGAAGAGGCTGGTGCCTCCCAGGACAAACAATCTGGTACAACAATTAATCAACATGAGGAGAGGAAAACAGAGACAGGTGGATCGTTGACACTCCCGGGTATGTCAAATCAACTTCAAATAGCACCTGGTCTAAAAGAACGCCATGTCAAGGACATAATGACTCGAAGCGAGACAAGGGATCCACAAGGGAAGGATAGGTACGCGAACGTGCGGCGTCCGGTAGATCGTATCATACAAAGTACAGGGAACTTGTCCAACAATATTGATATAGAAAATGGTTCAGCGACAGCTAGTAATAGTTTATTAAAAAGAAAAAGGGAGCTAGAATTACAAGCCGCGAAAAAACGTTTTGCTATTCAATCGCGAATATTAAAAGAACAAAGGGATTTAGAAATTCAGTTGATAAATGAGGAATTAGCGGCGGAAATGGCAGAACTGGACGAAGAAGACGAAGACCGACAAACTCAAGTTACCCGACTGTCGACGCCTGTAAATCAGGAAAATATTCGTGAATGGTTACGCACCGCTTCAGAAGTCGTGCCATCTACAAGTAGGGTTCCCAATGTCGGTGCTTCGAGTCACAATATTGACCTAAATGAATTTGTGCAACAATTGACACAAACTATCAGAGAAGCGCGTACGGAGCCAATGTCTGAAAATTTGAGTCAGGGTGTCATTAAACGCATGTCGGTTGGAAAGAACCTACCAAGTTTTGATGGGGACGTATTAGAGTAGCCAATATTTAAAAGGGCCTTTGAAGAAAGTACGACCAAAATCGGTTTTAACGAACAAAATAATATGATGCGCCTGTATGAAGGCTTAAGAGGTGAGGCAAGAGAAGCAGTGGCTTCACTGACGGTAACGGCCAGTGACACCAAACAGATAATGCAATTATTAACCTTAAGATTCGGAAACGCCAGTGCGGTCGCAGGTCGCATAGTTCAAAAGCTCAAGGAATTGCATAAACTTAACCATGTTGGTTACCTTCATAACACCGAACTTGTCAGAGAAATAATTAATAAAATTTCAACCATTATGATTCATATCTACCATCGATATTTAAACGAAAAGGGCAAACCCGAGGATCCCGCACTTGTTACCCTCTAAAATTACTTGTTCTATGAGGCTGAGATCGCTTGTAAGCCCGGATTCATTGAGGTCACAGCATCAACCAAACAGCCAAATCGAGGGCTGATTTCCAATTCTGAGGGAGACCGAAATAATAAACGCAAGTGGGAAGAGCGCAAATTTCAACACATGAATACTCGATTTACAGAAAGAGTGCATACGGCAGGCGAGCCAGACGACGCACTACCCGACCTGAAACGTAGCAGACCGGAAATTACTTGTCTATATTGTAACACATTTTCCCATCCGATAGAAGACTGCAATCGTTTCAAAAAATTATCAAATTCAAACCGCTGGAATTGGGCCGCTGATACTAGAGTCTGTTTCCGTTGCTTAAAAAGTAAAGAACACCGTAAATTCAAATGTCCTTTAAAGGAGTCAAATAAATGTAAATTAGATAATTGTTACGATAATACGCATCCGTTACTCCATAGAACATGCGAAAAAGGAAGCGACAATGATATCTTATCGTTGCGAGAAAAGGCACTCAAATCGAAAAAGAAACAGGAACCCCAACTCTGACTAGGTACAGGAAGACGAGTTTTACTAAAGATAGCACCAGTACGACTGTATGGACCTAAAGCAGACGCTATTATTTTCGCGCTAATGGACGAAGGATCGACGGTGACACTATTAGAAGCGGAAATCGCAGATGGTATCGGAATTAAAGGATTCCCTGATCCGTTGGGCCTAACCTGTGTCGGAAAGTTGAGAGTGTCGGAGTCGTCTAGTCAACGTATGCGGTTTGAAATTGGAGCCATGGATGGTACTGAAAAACATACCATAATTGACACTCGGACTATGAGGGGTCTGACACTCCCGCATCAGTCGTTAAACAGTGCCGATACTAAAGATTACAAGTATCTGTCACGTTTATCCTTTGAACATTACGCAGATGCTGAGCCCAATTTATTAATCGGACAAGATCATTGGGATTTGATTACACCTATACGGACCCATTGTACTACGCGTTATGTACCAGCCGCATCACTTACACGACTAGGGTGGGTAGTGCACGGACAAGTCCCACATAGACTGGTTGGGCCAGAAGAAAATGAATGTATGTTGATGACAAGCAACCTTACGGAAAGATATACAGAATCTGGGTCTGATTCAGATTTACATACACTTGTCAAAGCGCACTTTAATTTAGAGAGCATAGGTATTATGAGCTACAGTCGCAAAAATAAACAGGAAGTCAGGGCAGAGCATTTGTTAGTTACCACTGCGAAACGTATAGGTTCCCGATGGGAAGTAGGACTGTTATGGAAGAACGATGATGTAAAATTGCCGAATAATCGGGAAAACGCAGTTAACAGACTTATATCACTAGAACGTAAAATGGACCGCAATCCTGAATATGGGGAGCGATATTGCCTAAAATTTGAAAAATTTTTTAAATCAGGTTACGCAAGAAAGATAACGGGATCTGAAAATAGCAAAAGTCGTATATGGTATTTGCCACATTTCGAAGCAACCAGTTCTAGCAACCCGGACAAGATCCGACTCATGTTCGATGCGGCAGCTAAAATCAAGGGAGTTTCGCTGAATGATAACCTGCTGCCGGGTCCTGAACTGGTTTGCTCGCTGAAGAGAATACTCATGCGATTCAGGCAAAGAGCCGTCGCCTTCATGCGAGATATACGAGGAATGTTGCTACAAATTAAAATCCGTGAAGAAGACCAAGCGGCGCAACGATTTTTTTGGCGTGGAATGGACCGTAACCAAGAATCTGATACATACGCCATGAAATCAATGATATTCGGAGCGACAATCTCCCCCTGTACAGCACAATACATTAATAATCGAAATGCCCGAGAGTTTGAAAAGACAAATCCGTCTCCTGTTAAAGCGATAAGTAGCAAGCATTACGTCGACGATTATTTAGACAGTGTTGATACGTTAGAGGAAGGAATTGCAAGAATCCGAGAAGTCACGGAGATACATAGACATGGAGGGTTCGAGATTAGAGGCTCGGCTAGTAACAGCGAATTATTGCTCAAAGCTTTGCTCATCGAAGAGCGTGTCAACGGCACCATCATCTTGTCTGAGGACCAGATAGAAAGAGCTCTGGGTGTATCATGGAGTCCAGCTAAAGACACGATATCCTTTAATTTAAATCTAAAGAAAATACCAGAGTTGATTCTTGACGGTACGCAAATTCCAACCAAACGGGAGATTTTGAGCATCATAATGTCCGTTTATGATCTCCTGGGAATGCTGATGGCCTACACGATCAGGAGTAAGATACTGCTTCAGGATGTGTGGCACAGTGGTGTTGGAAGGGATGATTAACTGATAAGTGACGAGATTAGACAATGGAGAGCATGGATCGTCGAGTTAAAAGGGGTAGAACGTTATCGAATCCCGCGCGCGTACTTTAGTCGCTCTAGATTACCCGAAAACATAGAGTTACATGTATTTAGTGACGCCAGCAACACGGCATACTCAGCTGTAGCATATCTACGAGGAAAATGGGAGGATAATACGATTCAAGTGACCTTCGTGGCGGGAAAAGCGAGGGTTGGTCCCTTGAAACCTCTGTCGATTCCCCGAATGGAACTACAAGGAGCTTTGCTAGCCAGTCGACTGGGAACCACCATTATGAGAGAACTTGAGATAAACGTCCAGCGAAGATTAATTTGGACCGACTCCCGTACAGTTCTGGGTTGGATTCGAGCTAAATGGCCGAAGACTGAAACTAAAAGAGAATTTGCAGCCCTTGTAAAATACGACAGTGATGATCTACTTCCCAACATTGATAATTTCGCAAAATGGCTTACGTTGATCCGTAGCACTGCGTATGTCCTATTTTCACCATAAATATGGAGAGGTGAAATTAAACCGGAACTTACAGCAGAATTACTAGCAGCAGCCGAAATTCTTTGGAACAAACGAGTTTAACGGGATTCCTTTAGTCGAGAAATAAGAACAGTAATAGATGGAGAACATCTACCAAAGGACAGTCCTCTTATAAGCCTCACACCGATAATCTGCAAGAAGGATGGAGTAATAAGAGTAGATGGAAGAATCAATGCAGCTAAAGACGTTTCCTATGATGAGAAGTCACCTATCATCCTGGATTTAAAACATCGTTACACTCAGTTGTTAGTGAAATACTACCACGAACGTGCAGGCCATGCCGCACCTGAAACTGTAGTGAATGAACTAAAGCAAAGGTACTGGATTCTGAAGGTACGTCCTACAGTGCGAACTGTCTCTTCCCAATGTCAGTTGTGCCGTGTGCGACGGGCCAAGCCACAGATCCCAAGAATGGGTGACTTGCCGATGCAACGATTGGGACATCATAAGCGGCCATTTACCTACTGTGGCATTGATTACTTTGGTCCCATGATGGTGACGCTCGGACGAAGGCGTGAAAAACGATGGGGTGTCTTGATGACGTGTCTAACTACTCGTGCTGTACACCTTGAATTGGCCGCCTCGCTAACTACTGATTCAGCTATCATGAGCTTGCGACGAATGATGGCACGGCGTGGAAACCCGAGTGGAATGTACTCGGATAACGGAACGAATTTGACAGGTATGAACCATGAATTGCGCAATGCTATTCAGGAAATTGATCATGAACTTATAAAATTGGAAATGACCAATCGTCAAATAAAATGGCGATTTATACCTCCTTTGACTCCGCATATGGGTGGCAGTTGGGAGCGGCTGGTTAGGAGTGTGAAAGTATCATTGGCGGCAGTGCTCAACGAAAGGGCGCCAAAGGAAGAAGTGCTGCATACGCTTATTGTTGAGGTGGAACATTTGATCAACAGTCGCAAAGATTAGCGGACATGTTTTGGGCTCGGTGGATGAAGGAATATTTACCAAGCTTAGTGTTTCGAAAATGTTGGTCGCAAGAGGTAAGAGCGCTGTCAGTAGGCGACGTGGTACTTGTGGCTGATTCGACTCTCCCGCGAAACATCTGGCCAAAAGGAATTATAACAAAGGTTCATCCAGGGCCGCACGGACGAATCCGAAATTTGGATGTCCGTACTCGAGGACGCGTTTTCCGACGGTCAGCAGCGAATGTCGTCGTCTTGGTTCCCGCCACTTAATGTACGGTGGCGCACGGCTTCCGTACGGGAGGGAGTATGTTGCCAATGGCAGGGACCAAGGCCGAGGATTATAGAGATTGGGATGGCCAGGGTCACTGACCTACATTTATTGATGATAAAAGGGGGACTTAAGAGACTGATTTGGGTCGATGTTGACCGTTTCAGGATCTAATGGTTTTGTTATTGTCATTTTGGAGGCTAGGAGAAGGGGGCCTGAGGTGCTTCAAGGTGAACGTTTTAATATCAGAGACGGATTATTATGGATTATTCCTTTTCTGGGGTCTGCGAGTGTTTATTCGAGTCCGAGTGATTTTTTGATTTTGTTGTGTTCCGGGAGTATTGTTTCGTTTTTGAATTGTGCTCGGTGATCTAACATCGTCAACGTCGATTGTCGATGTTTCTTGTGTTTTTGAGCTGATTACAGCATTGCTTGTTGGGATTGAGTGTGGTGGTGGATCAATCTCCATGAAGTGCCACGGCGGAGGAGGTGAGCCGAGACCGAAGTTCTCGAGGTGCGCCTCGAGGTGTGACGGGACCGGAGGTCCCGAAGTGTACCAGTGTGACTGAAGGAGAGGACCAGGAGATCGAGATCGGAGAGGACCCTGCAGTTCGAAAGGATCTGTAGAGTGGAGTGACGGATCCAGGAAGATAGTGAAAGTGCTCTGGAAGTGTAGGACTGTTCATTGTAGTTGTTCTGAATGTTACACCACCTGTAAAATGTGAAATAATAACGGTATTGAAGATTTAAAGATGTGTAATAAATTCAATCATTTTCCCCTTCCCCACGCCTTTCCGGCTCGCCTGGCAGGGGACCAACCCGGTTTGTAACAAAGATAATGTTGTTATTTGAAATGAAATCACCACTCACATTATTATTTTTATTCTTACAATCATCAAAGAACATTTTTTTCCAGGTATGATAACTGCAATTTAAAAACAAATTGGAAACTTCTTTACTATTACAGCTATCCTAGACAATTTGCTGAAAAAAATATCACAAAAAGATCAAAATAAATAAAATTCAAACATAATAGAGTTCAAACGATTCAAAATAAGAATAATATGTAGAAAAGAGCAGATGAAAAAGAAATTTTTTCTATAAAATTCAAAATATAAAACGTTTATTGAATGACTACATTTTTGAAACAGTCTTCCATGTAGAATCTAAATTTAATACATATATAATGCTCGGTAAAGACCGTTTAGAAACATCAGACCCATGTAATGTGGTACATAGACTGAAATGTTGATGTGGTTAAACGTATAATGAACAAACCAAACGGCCTCTAAGAATACGAAGAGAAAAACACCGTAACGATACAAATCTCAACCCAAAATGACATAGTCATTAGTAAATACTTTATCAAACCCAACAATGGTGACACTGCCTTCATCGATTGGGGAAAAATGACAATTTTACATCAGGAATCTAACTACTATTGAAGATGTTTTATCATAAACATGATAAAATTGTTGAGAAATTGAATTTTGTTATTAAATACTAAAGATTAGTTCCAAATACCATATAATTAATATCAGTTTATTATAAGTAACTGCTTGTGCACCTGATATCAGCTAACATTGTTACATACATAGTCTTCCAAACCGCATTTGGAAACCCCGGTCCAAAAACATTTTCGGTCAATTCTCAGTTTCTCGGTTCATCAGCCACACTGAAACTGGAATTTGAAATTGAGATTACAGCTGTCAACCTTCTGACCTTTAATTTTAAAAGGTCTATGAATAAGCGTGGGGTCAGCATAAAAACAGAGCACGGTTCAAATACGAAATACTCTGAAATCTCTTGTGATTTCTTTGCCTACTGGACATTCCGCGATTTCTTCTGGGCTCAATTCTTCAACCGCGCCGCTGCCCATGTTTATTTTCACCCGAAGAAACGGCAAAGAAACAGGTTTAAATAATCCACGAAAAATCGTGTCTGCATGATGTTTTTTCCAATATTGCATAGACGTCACCATTGGACGTTGATAATACGGTTTGTTCTTCGGCTGGCATGGGCTTAAGGACAGAAGATCTGTCTTTGAATTGCATTGGTTTATCAGGAGGAAAAGTGTATCTTCGAAGTTTGAATATCCGGTTCATTTTGCTGTGGGGAACTAGTCGAATAAATCAATGTTCTTCAAATTCATATCCAAGGGGACGAGAAAAAGTTTGTCTAATAGGAGACCTGGACCTGACATGATGGCTTGTTAGCTGGAGACGACCTTTCAGAAGAATGAGGTCTGGCAGGAGGAGAAGAGCTTTCAGGAGAATATCTGGCAGGTGGAGAAAAAGCAGGTCCAGAACGAGGTACACCAGGAATGGGGTCGACATTAGGCAAACACTCGAATTGTGAACTCAATGCTGTAACAAGGAACAGAGAATTACAGTTTTCCTAAAGTACACAATCGTATGTATGCCCATTCAGTTCGCGGTGGCGTCAACAATCAAGAAAATACCAACGTCGCGCGTGTATTGGGGAAAATTCCGTAATAATAATTGAAGGTGCACACTGCGTACAGGCGTAAGTGCCAAAATCCGAATTTTACAGGAGTTTCATCGTACCGCGAAACAAATTTCCTGAAAGAAGCATCCATCTCCGAGAAAACCTTTGTCGGAGGAACGGCGCGTCCCAAAAAAACTTAAATTTTCACGCCTAAAAAGTTGCGTAACTGTTTTATTTTTTAATTCAGGAAAAAACAAGAAAGTTCTTACGAGCTATAACTAAGCTCTATTAAGGCTCATGTAAGGGGTAATGAAACCTAGAAAATTCACCCGAAAAAATCAATTCCAAATGCTAGCGTAACGAATGATTATCGGTGGGGGGGGGGGGGGAATTTTTTCCTCTTGGAAGCTCAAGTGGATAATTGAGGTGCAAAGTCCCTGCGGTCACTGAAAGTCACATATGGCGCAATATTTGACAAAGAAAAATTATTAAAACAGACATACGAGTGATAATTTCTGTGAAGTTGTAATGAATTATTAAAAACCATAACAAATGTATCTTACTGAAAAATATATTTTCATAAAAACACTAAAGGAAGGAAAAATACATTTAATGTAAAATAATGACGCAAACAATTCCCATCTAAAATTTTACATATACCCCCCTGACTTTTTGAGGGAGTTTCCTGACTAAGGGTTGATATTATAACATCACCCTGAAAACATTTCGAAATTAAAACTGTCTGAATTCATCTGAAAAAACTCCGTGAATGATTGTCAATATTATAAATAGGAACCTGAACAGTTTTGAAAAATACTAGAAGTTTATAACCTTATGATTTTTTAAGCGGGTCTCTCGTATGACTGTTGTTGTTCTAACATCCGCTTGAACATCCCCTTGAAAACCTACGCAGTAAGATTCGTTTCTATAAAGGTGGAAGAATTGGGGGAATATTTATCCATCTTATTCTTAGGAAAACATGACCATTTTCGAAAATAATCGAACTGGTTGCCTCTCCGATTTTTTGAGGTGGTCAAGAATCATCATATTTTTCTCCAGTGTCAGAATGACTATTCCTTGCCTGAGCAAGGGATAGTCATTCCAACACCCCCTTGAACCCACCTACGCAGTCAGATTAGCTTCTATAAAGTACCACTTAATTATATATAGCAGGGAAGATTCGGGGAATATTTATCCATCTTACCGTTCGGAAATAGAACAAAATTCCCAAAGAATCATTTATATTGACATTCTGATTTTCTGAGGTGGTCCTCAGACAATGGTTTGTGATTCTCAGCCCCCCCCCTCCCCCCTCAACCCACTTACGCAGTACAACTTAATTCTATACAGCTGGAAAAATTCGGTGAATGTTTTCTCTTCTTATCCTTGGGAGAAAGAATAATTTCTGAGAATATTTAAACTTATAGCCTCTTTGATTTTTCGAGGTGGTACTCAGGCTATGGATTGAGAAAGAATTTAGTTTTACTTCGTGGGTGAATTCAGGGAGGTGCTAAAATGACAATCAATAGCCTTAAGAACCACCTCAAAAAATCAGAGAAGCAATAGCATAGACTTTTCAGACAAATTGTCATTTTTCCGAAGGATAAGAAAAGAAAATTATTAACGAATATTTTCAGCTCTAGAGGATTTGTATTTACTGCTTGGGTTGTTTTAGGGGGGCTGTAAGAATGTCAATCAATAGCCTGAGAACAACCTAAAAAAAATCAAAGGAGCAATAACTTTGATTTTTACGAAATAGTGTCATTTTTCCGAAGTATAGGAATGGAAAATACTCGTATTCACTTAATCTTTCCAGCTCAAGATAATTTAGTTTTATTTCGAGGGTGGATTCAGGGGGGTGCTAAAATCACAATCCATAGCCTGAGGACCACCTACAAAAATCGGAGGAGCAATAACTTTTATTTTTCCGAAAAATTATCATTGTTTGGAAGGATAATAAGGGAACATATTCACCGAATTTCACCAGCTCTACGGAATTTAGTTCTACTGCGTGGGTGGGTTGAGGCGGGGTGTTAGAATGACAATCCATAAAATGAGAACAACCTCAAAAAATGATAGGAGCAATAGCATCGATTTTTCAGAAAAATTGTCATTTTTCCGAAGTATAAGAATGGAAGATATTCACTGAATCTTTCCAACCATAGAGATTTTAGCTTTACTGAGTAGGTAGGTTCAGGTGGCTAACAAAATGACAATTCATAACCTGAGGATCACCTCAAAGAAATTTGAGTGGCAATAATTTTGAATTTTGTCAGAAACTGTTCTTTCTGCCAAGGATAAGAAGAGAAGATATTCACCGAATCTCTCTAGCTGTATAGAATTTAGTTCTACCACATAAGTGGGTTGAGGGGGAAGGGGTTGAGATGACAAACCATGATCTGAGGACTACCTCGAAAAATCAGAGTGCCAAAATAAACTTTGGTCAGGGATGGCGAACCAAGATTGAAAATTTACAGAAATCGGAAGTGCGAATAGATTCTTAGAATAAGATAAATAAACGCATGGATAGGGCAACTTGGGAGGCGCTTATAAGAAATAAAGATATAGAGGACGCATGGACTATGTTATGAGATATCATTATTGAAACTGCGACCGAAGTGTGTGGTACGGCGGTTGTAGGGAGAAAGTCTGGTGACGCATGGTGGAATTATGAAATTGAGGCAGCCCAACAAGAAAAGAAAGAAGCCTACAAGAGAACGTTGAACATCACAGGTCTTAGCGATGGTGAGAGAAACAGACTTGAAAATGATTAGAGATACAAAAAGAGGAAAGTTAAACGACTAGTCTAGGAAAGTAAAGATACAATCTGAACAGAAGAATCGAACAAAATACAAGACTACTTTGAAAGAAGCAAGAAACTATTATTGAAAGAGATGAAGGGAAGTAAAAGTACAGAGTTTTCCAGCATGAGAAACAGCAAAGGTGAAATGCTATATGATATAGAGGGGATAGTAGACGCTTCAAAAGAATATTTCGAACAATTATTAGGAGGTGAAGATATAGGGCAACATAACTGCGACATAGAACATTGTCCTAAATGATGAGAGAATAGAACAAGTTGATGAGTACGTATATCTGGGTAGCCTATTCACTAGTGACGAAAAGATAGATGAGGAGTTAGGCGCATAAACGAGGGTAAGAAGGTTATCGTTAGAGCAGGGTCGATTACCAAAAGTACAAATATTTCAACACCAGAATTCTAGATCAATCTAAAAAATCTATAGCTCCTTCCTGACGTTACTTCTTTCCTCACCGATCGAATATGGATTTGAATATGGAATTGAGCTTACAAGAGGTAAAAAAATTGTCCCCCGATAATCATTCGTTGGGCTAGCATTCGGAATTGGTTTTTTCAGGTGATATTTCTAGGTTACATTGCCTCTTACATGAGCCTTAAATGGTAAGAAACCGGCAAAAAGATTAAATTTCTTCATAAAGAAAATACCAAACATGGATTTCGACCCATCGAACTGAACCAAAATCTTCTACAGGAATATCAGTCCCAGATTCAAGTGTCCGGACTTATATGGCCGTATAAAAATTAAAAAAAAATAAATCTAACATTCCTTTTCCAAAAATCAGTTGAACTAAAACTTCAACTGATTTTTGGAAAAGGAATTTTCTATTTACTTTTTTTTATTTTTATACAGCTGTGTAAGTCCGGACACTTGAGTCTGGGACACCCTGTATTGAAATATTAGATTCACCAATACAATTGAGGATCACGGCCAAGTCTACGAACAGAGTGCAGACAATCCTCATCTTTTCTAATTAAAGGAAAAACTGATTGACATATTAATGAAGAATTTGGTTAACGATGTGACTGATGCATAAATATTCTACGGCTTCATTAACTTATATAATTTATATCACAGGCATTGTTATCTCTTAAAATTAAGACGTCAACATTCGACTTCTGTGATATTGATATTTGATAAGAGTCAGTGTCAACGAAACAAGTTTCGTAACAAATTTCATTTAAACTGATGTCACTATTCATTGAATCTTTTGCGTTTTAAGGCAAGCAAAAATGAAAAAAGCTAACATAGATTCAAAAAATATGTTTAATGAACTATTTCAACTTATTATTATTAGTATAATTAATTAAAACTTGGGAAGGGGCCGGCTTCCAAACTGTTTTATTTATGATAGTCATCTAATTTTTGAAGAAATAAAACTGATTTTAAGCTTCATTTATGAAGGAATATTATTCATTTGTTCAAAAGAATAATTACGATAACAATTTAACTCAAGCGATGAATCTCGTATTTTTAGCGTCGCAATAATTTACATTACACTGGTGAACATTTTTTATGATTACTCAGGAATCACGTAATATTTACTCGTCTTCAATGTCCAGATTTAAAGAGTATTGTGCGCTCTCGATTTTGTAAAATCATGAAAAAAAGAATTGCATAATTTTGATTTGTTTTTAAAGAAGTTTAGAAGTTTAGATAAAACATTTAATTAACGTTATTTTCGGTAAAAATAGTAACATTATACCAGATGTTGAGGACGCCAAAATTCACTTTAAAAACTACCTTTTATACGGGTTAAAATATCATATCATGGTCTTCTGGCAACATAGAATTTGTTCACTTTCATATATTCTCTCGATTCACTTAAGAACTAAAATACATTTTCTAAATTCTATAAAGTTTTTAAATAAATAAATAAATTTTAGATTATGAAATAAAATAATCATAAAGAATTATATTTGTACTTTATTTTCCAATATGTGAATAAGCAGGCTCAGTCTGAGGTACAGAACTAAAATGAAACATTTATTAATTAAAGGCGAAGAAACTTTACACAACACCAAGGTTAGTATTTTAATGAAGGAAAAAAATTCCCGGTTTTCAAAAATTTTTTGAGGTCATCAACATGAAAAAAAAGGTCGACCTCTGAGAGCTCAAGATTTCTTATATAAAGTTATAAAAACTCGCCTGCTACTTGAAGCATTCAAAGTTGAACTTATTTCAATTTCAAACTTTTTAAATTACAGCTTAAAAAATTTTTAATTTAGAAATTCTTATTTAAAAGTCTTAATAATTTAAACATATAAATTATATAGCTTTGAACACATTTTAAATAAGTAATTTTCAATTAAGGTAATGCCCGTGCTAAAAAATAGATTCCTGGCAACAAAAAAGTTTCAAACAGATCTGCGCGTTTTTTTATTCTCATTTTTTTATTAGCGATGTGAAGAATTGTGTTTCACGCGTGATGTACTATAAAACTTCTTGAGAATGCGATTTTTCTGCCTACTGTGCATTCCGCGATTTCTTCTTTGGTCAGTGCTTCAACCACGCCGCTTACCATGTTTATTTTCGCCCTTTTTGACACCGAATAATAAGGTGTATATAATCCACGTAAAATTGTACGATAGGTTGATGTTTTTTCTAAAATTGCACAGACATCACCATTGGACGTTGATAATACAATTTGTTCCTCTGTTGGCATCGGGATGAGTTCCTGATATGTGTTTCTCAATCGAATTCTTCGATCAGGAGGAAACACGTATCTTCGAAGTTCGAATATCCGGCTCAGATTGCTTTTGGGAACGAGTCGAATAAATTCAAGTTCTTCAAAGTCAAACCCAAATAAGCGAGGGAAAGTTCGCCTCAGAGTAGGGGACCTGGACCTGGCACGAAGAGGTGGCTCGGTAGGTGGTGGAAACTCGGCTAAAGAATGAGGTCTGGCAGGAGAAGATGGCCTTCCAGGAGGATTTCTGTCAGAAGAAGAAGGTGAAGTCCCAGAACGGGAAATGCCAT
Organism: Andricus curvator; assembly: GCA_932195095.1. Classification (NCBI taxonomy): domain Eukaryota; kingdom Metazoa; phylum Arthropoda; class Insecta; order Hymenoptera; family Cynipidae; genus Andricus; species Andricus curvator. Next base: position 75,702 of record CAKNYM010047764.1, read on the forward strand.
GATTGGGGATACCATCAGGCAAACACTTGGACTGTGAACTTAATTCTGCAACAAAAAATACAGGATTACATTTTTTTCAGTACACGATCGTATGTTGGTATAGCATGAGTTGTAACTGAGGTTGTAATTGAGGGGCTGAATCCCATAACGCCTATTCATTTTTTTGCTGAACAGATTTGGCCTGTGGAAATTTTTTAATAAATTCCCAATTTTTAAAGTCAATAATCTCATATTAAATTCAATTCCGCATATTTTACTTTGGACAACAAAGTTGCAGCTTTTGCCGTTTTATTTTTAAAAGGTTTCGACGTCGATTCTTAAATTGACCGCCTTTACATTACCAGCTATATGACACATTTTCATCACCAGACTTTTCTGGTAGTGACATTCATTCGCAAGAATTTTCGCTTTATCAAAATCGAATGAGTGATCTTTCTCAATAATGTGCTTCTTAAGCATTGTCTGCTCATTACGGACCTTATTTATATCTTTCTTGTGTTTTTTTACCCGTACTCCTACCGGACAATATTGCTATAATGCAATTCATTTAAATTATGTTTAGTGGATCTCAAGACTGACGTAAGGTCTTTCTTGTTTTTAAATGCAGTAGTCATGTCATGAAGCCTGAGGATTCTCGCGATTCGTTCAGATAGTCCTTCAACGTACGGGATACTGATGAAAGAAATATTTTCCGCGTTTTAAGCGATTTCATCAATTTTACGCTGTTTATTTTGGGCCAAAATATTTGATCTGAGATTTATATTCTCCGTAACAAATTTTTGGAGGTAAAAGTTATCATTGGGAGTGTCCTCCACCAGTCGCAAGATATTCGGATGAAATTGTGTGTCAGATAGGAGAATGGCTCTGTCGACCAAATTGGAAACTACACATTTTTGTATTTTATTATTATTCAATAATTTGTTTTTCGTCCTAAGATCGATACAAATGAGTAACAATATAAGATACAAATATAAACAAAAAGTAATCATATGCGGCTAGGTTGAACAGCAGAATAGAATGAAGTGTATTACAAAAATTGTATAAAGGAGAAATTTGTTTGAGAGCATCAAAACAATCACGTCTCCAGAATGAATGTTCTAATTTGTAGAATTTGACGGACGTACAATGCAACTTTGCGCAGTTCGCGTGGACAATTAGAGTTTAAGGGCATGCTCTTCGGTGATGACGTGACCAAACCAGTCCTTGGTTATGAAATTTTTTTTGGTGTTCACCATGTCCAAACGCAATGATATATCGCTCTCAAAATTTGGAATATAGGAAATGAGACAATAAATTGCGTTTTTATAATTAGTTTCAGTAATAATTTTGAAAAAAATTATCCATGTAAAAAATAATGTGTAAAATTTCATAACCTAGCTTGGTCATGTGATCTCTACTTTACCGACGTTGAAAGCTTCTTTTTTTCTCCGCTAGAAATTGCTAAAAATGCTCCAAAAATAATGACAGGTTACGTGTGTGCAGATACTGCAGATACTTATTTTTTGATTTGCAACAAATGTGCAAATGTTATTGTTTATATTGATTTTTTTTAATGTTTCGACGATTTAGTCCAAAATTTGTGTCAGCAATCAACATACGCGAATCAAAAAATCTGAAATGAATCAAACCAAACATTACCTGCAAAGTGCTCGACTCGAGTGGTAATATCCTATTTTATTAAATTATCAATAAAATTTCTTTGAAATTATAAACATATTGATGTATACAAACGTTCTTTAGTGCTTTTTATTTAATCGTTCAAATTCTAAACACGATATCTCAATCCGTGTGGACGTAGTGAGCACCAAAAAAATGAAAATAATATTACGCATTTATTTTTTACATAAATAATTTTTTTCAAAATTATTACTCAAACTAAATATAAAAACGCAATTTATTGTCCCATTTCCTATATTCCAAATTTTGAGATCGATATATCATTGCGTTTGGACATGGTGAACACCAAAAAAAATTTCATATAACCAAGGACTGGTTTGGTCACGTGATCACCGAAGAGCATGCCCTTAAAAGACTCAACCAATACTGACTATTGACTGTCGTGGTTGCTCGCTGACCTAAGATTGATATTCTCGAGTCTGAGTAGGCAGGACAAACATCCAGTAAATGTAAAAGATCCTCTGTTACAGAATGGTTACATATGGGGCAGAGTCTAGCAGGGTCATAAGTAAATTTATATTCTCCAAAACGTATATAACCCCTGATAGAGCCTAGAAGTCTGAGTTGAGCAATAATAGAAATTATATAAAAAGGTAATCTAAGATGCAGGTATGATTGAAAGTCCGGATAGATTTTAAAATGTGGGAAGACTTGGACACTGCTTGAATGGAGGAATCTTTCATAGTCGGAATGCCAGAGATAGTCAGAAAAGTTATTTAAAAAAACATCTATGTTTTCATCGAGAGACACAGAGTCCAAGTCAAGCCACATTTGGTCCTAATTACTTAGAGTGAAAATATTTTTGAGCTGGAGAACCCAGTTATACATCGGATTGCCATCAGGGTTTAAGGACATTGCCTTCAATTTAAGAAAACATCTTTTAGGATACCTATCATCAGGCATACCCAGCAACCTCGACAACCATCTTAACGCTGACTTAAAGATATCGAATGCTAACTGTAATCTACCTGTCTCCAAGCGAAGGGCAAAATTCGGCGTGTATGATGGCAAGCCTGGTATTTTCTTAAAGAAAGAGGACTTTAATTTCTCGACTGAATCAAAGTACCTTAATCCCCAGACTCATATTGCGTAAAAAAGAACACTAAGCGTGAGGCTACAAAAAAGGGTAGTCTTAGATTGCCAGGCATTAGATTTAGATGCAAATAAAATTCTTGAAACAGCACCCATAGCAATATTCGCAGCAGACATTCTTTTTATGAACTCTTTATAAAAAAGACCCAAATCTGATGTGTTCATACCGAGATAGACGAATTCGCTTACTACTTCCAGCTGAGTCTGTGCGTAGAAGAATTTGTATTCACATGGCCGACCTTTGTGGTATACCATAACTTTTGATTTTGCTTCATTGACCGTTAAAAAATTGCTCATAAAGTATTGCGCGATAAGGTTAATTTTTGCTTGTAAGTCAGCCTGAGAGTAAGCGAATACGACTATATCATCAGCATAAGCAAGCAGGATAACGTCACATAAGTGATCTATTGAAATTGCATGCATACCGTGATTCACAAGTTACCTTAACGAACGAAGTCAAAGCCTCGCAAGTACGAATGGACATGTTAGCGTTATCATAAAGATTTTTTTATAATTCGTATAATTTTAGTGGAGATGCCTATCCTTAGAAGTTTACGCCACAGATGACAGTAGTTTACTGAATCAAAAGCCTTTTTGAAATCTATATAAAAAGCAAAGAATTGTCGCTTTGGGGTAGACAAATGAATCTGAATTAAAGAATTTAATGTGAAAATGTGGTCTATGGAACTTCTTCCAGGCCTGAAACCGGCCTGATTTTCTGGAAGAATGTTTACCTTGTTAACCCACGCAGTCAGCCTTGTCAACAGAATCTGAGAGAAGATCTTAGCAATACTATTTACAAGGGCAATTCCCCGGTAATTATAAGGATCAGATTTATCGCCCTTTTTATGCAACATAATGCATGCATTTTAGCCCAGCTAGATGGGACTCTTTCCTCAGCCCAGATCTCGTCGAAGAGGCGCCCTAAGTAGTGTACCCAATTTTCCAGAAGGTTTTTAAAAAATTCATTGGAAATCTCATCCTCGCCCGGCGCCTCCTTACATTTGCATTTCAATAAAGAGGCTTTAATTTCATCAATCGAGATATTACAGTCCAATAAAGGGTGTTCGTTTACCATCAACTGTATGCAAAGGTGAGCCTCAATCGGATCGAGGGAAGAAAGAAAGTCTTGCCATACATGCATGCTTACATTGTTAGTCGAAGGAGACCGCAGTCTAAATCTATTGACCGCTGTCCAAAAATCCTTAGGATTATTACAAGCCGCTAGTGAATTCAGCAGTGAGGATTCGTATTGCCCTTTCTTGGACCTACGTAACTCCAGAAAATATCTTTTTATTTTCAGGTATTTTACCTCTACGAATCGGCATAACCCGACCTTTTAAAGACATTTAAAGATTGTCTAAGCTTACGGCGCATGACTCTACATTCCTTATCATCCCAAGGTTTTTTCACTGGAGTACGCCATTTAGGCTTTGCACGTAAGTCTAACTTATCGGCGGCAGTTGAGATTGTGGCAATTAAATTATTATTTAGGGCATTTATTTCGCCATTGGAGTACACAGAGTTCTTAGAAATAGACATTTCGTGCATATAGTCAAATTTACGGTTTGCGTTCCAAATTATTTTATTATATAAAAATGTGTCTCTATTTACACTTGTGTCCATCTGTATGAAATATGAAATATCAACGCGAACCGGGAGATGGTCGGCTACCGTAGGTAATTCAAGTACTTCAAAATTATAAATCAATTCTATAGAGCCACTGTTACACGCAACAATATCGTTAACACTCATACCCTGAAATCCAAGAAAAGTATAATGCGCTGGAAAATCTTTAGGAAATGTTCCAATTAAGATCATCAATTCACCGCTCTCAAGAATTTTAACAAGAACATTCAGGTTGCCGACACAACAATTGCAATTTATTTCAAAGTCGTTCGAATTGAAAACTTGTAGAAGTTTTTCTACTTCGTTTTCTGGGAGAGCTACTAATATGTCTTCGGCATAACAGGAATGATCTACACCAGAGGAATGGTCTAACTTCGTGGATTGGACGAAGAGGGTTATGGTGCACATCGAAATAGGGTCGCTTTCTAATGTCCTAACCGCAAAGCTTGGCATAGGTCATCTCATTCAACCAGTCGCGTGACCTATCTCTCCAAGAGGTTGTTCAACGAAAACACATTGGAGCTCGTAAGTTCTCACTTCACGAGATCAGAGTTACTTTATAATTCTATGTTCGTTTCAACTATTGTTGACTTCTCTCCTTTTTTTCTTGAATTTCTCAAGATCAGTGACGCCCTCTAGCATGACGTTCCGAAATCGCGGTCAAAAGGGGATTCGCGCGTTAATGCATGGCTACGAGAGTGTGTGTGTGCGCGTCTTTGACATTAAGAGATCCGGTACCGTCAATTGCAATTACGGATGTAACTAAGTGTCCGAAAAGATGAGTTGGTACTCGAAACCTTACAACCTGCTACGAACCGCCTCAACTGCCTTTTCTTTTGGCACATTTGTGAAAAGGGAGACGGACTATCAATGAGCTCCCCCCTTTCACCGATTTTAGTAGATCTAGTTATGGTCGACCTAAAGACAGCTATTTTATCGAAAAGGGGTTGGCAGGTACTGTTGAATGTCCGTTATGTCGACGACATATCAGTAGCTCTTCCGAAAAACGAAGTAGAAAACGTTCTGAAAGTTTTCAATTCGGATGATTCTGAAAGTAAATTCACGCTAGAAAAATAACAAAATAGGGCGATGAGCTTTCTGGATGTCAGTTTTCACAATAATGACAGCCAATAAATAAATTGCAATTTGTTTCTTAAACCCACATGAACCAGTGTATGCCTCAATATCGATTCCAATCACCCACAAAAATACAAAAAAAGTGTGGTATTCAATAAGGTCGACAGTGCCATTCTCCTCTCTGATGAACAATTTCATCAGAATATCTTACGACTGGTGGAGGACACTCTCAATGATAACTTGTATTCGCATACATTTTTTAGAGAGAATATAAATCTCAGCATCAATATTTTGGCCCAAAATGAACAGCGTAGAATTGATGAGATAGCTCTAAACGCGAAAAATAGGTCTTTCATTAGCATTACGTACGTTGAAGGACTATCTGCACGAATCGCGAGAATCCTCGCACATCATGACCCTGCTACGGCATTCAAAAACAAGAGAGTCCTCACGTCAGTCTTGAGATCCCCTGAAGATAAATTAAATAAATTGGATAATAGCAATATTGTTCATAACATTTGCTGCAAAGGACAAAATTGGAAAGCGGTTTATATCTGTCAAACTAAACGTCCGTTAGGAGTGCGGATAAAAGAACCCAAGAACGATATAAATAAGGTCCCTAATAAGCAGACAATGCTTACGAAGCAGAGTATTGAAAAAGATCACTCATTCGATTTTTATAACGCGAAAATTCTTGCGAATGAACGTCACTATCGTAAAAGTCTGGTGATAGAAATGTGTCATATAGCTGGTAATGTTAATGCGGTCAATTTAAAAATCGACGTAGAATACCTTTCAAAAATATTCTATCCTGTTGTAAAGAGGAAAAAATCTGAAAAAAACGTTCTGGCTACGGTCAGGCCCCCTTGCACTGAAATGATCCAAAGAACTGGCCCATGCTGTCATTCAGTTTTACTACCACAGCTAAGAAAGGGATTAGGAGAACAGGTAGAAGAGACAGGAAGTATCCAACACAATCAAACAGGATTCAGGAAGGGGATGGGGACAGTGGATAACATTGTCGTGCTGAACTATCTAATCAACAGGAATCTGGGACAGAAAAAAGGAAAGCTGGTAGCACTCTTCGTAGATTTTAAGGCAGCTGTTGACTCGGTGAATAGGAAAGTTTTGTGGAAGGCAATGAAAGAAAGGGAGGTGGACGAAGAGCTGATTGAAAGGATAAAAGAGGTCTTTACGGAGACGAAGACAAGGGTGAAGATCGGGGAACAGAAAGGAGAGGGGTTCTGGACAGGAAGGGGTCTCGGGCAAGGGTGCCCGCTAAGTCCGTTGTTGTTTAGTATATTGTTAGCAGACCTAGAAGAGAAAATGGGAAGGAAAGATAAAGGTGGTATAGTTCTAGGAAATAAGAGAATATACTCGTTAGCGTACGCGGACAATGTGGTGCTTCTGGCAGAAAATGAACGTGGAATGAACTTGCTAATAAAAGGATTAGAAGAGTATGTGAGAGAGAAAGACCTGACAATTAATGTGACGAAGACAAGGATAGTTTGTTTCAGGAAGAGAAAGGATGAAGTAAAGTATGGATGGAAGATAAATGGGGAAATGGTGGAAATGGTAGAGGAATTTTGTTATTTAGGAGTCTGGTTCGAAGCGGGAGGTGGAAATGATCTGCATGTGAAAAAAAGGATAGAAAGTGCAAGTAAGGTGATGGGTCAAGTGTGGGGGATCAGAAAAAGAAGATTGAAAGAGGACTGGAAGATGAGGGTGTGGCTGTTTGCTTCACTGGTATGGTCTGTGATGTGTTATGGAGTGGAGATTTGGGGATGGAAGGAGTATGAAAAAGTAGAAAACATGCAAGAGATATTTCTAAATTGGGTTATGGGAGTGAGCTGGAACTGCCCAGGATATATGTTGAGAGAAGAAACAGGGAGAGAGAAATTGGTGATAAGGCAAAGGAAAAGGGTCTGGAATTTTGAAGAGAAACTTAAGAGTTGTGAGGGTAGCAAAGTTGCTCAAGTATTCTTGCAGGAAATATTGAATAGAGAGAGGAGAGGAAACACGGGACATTCAGTCCCGGGATCAGGGATCGTTTTTGTGGGTTGAAGATGGTTGCACATATTTGCACAAATTAAGACGAAAACATTAAGCCCATATTAAGTTGAATTTGGATGATGAATGGGTATCTTTTCTGTAATAATCCGTATTTATGAAGATATTAGCAGCATTTAATGTTGTTTAATAGGTATAAACTATTCTCAATTTACCAGGAATTAAATTAATTAGTTTAAAATCTTACGTATTTATTTTTAATAAGATTGATTATTCCGCAAAAACGTAACTTGCTACATCTTTTGCAATTTGAACATTATTTCTTAAACGAATAATGGTTGATTTTTGGAAGATTTAATGAGACTTATATGTTATCAACTATAACTGAATAATATTGATTATTAATGAACTATAATTACGGTATGAAAAATATTTAGGAGGGCACCATCTGCGCACGTCTAAATGTCGACGTGTACAGTTGGGTCTGGCTAGAATTACCCCATGCACATTAAATCGAAACAATTCTAATTTGCGTAAAACTTAGAAGAAATTTACCTAAATTAGAGATTTATTATATGATTATATTCACCAATAGAATTGAGGACCAGAGCCAAGAATAAGACCAGAGTACAGAAAAACCTCATCTTTTCAAACTGATTAATGTATTGATAAAGAATTTGATGAAAAATGTAACTCATGAATATTTTAGTTCTTCATTAGCTTATATAATCTATAAGAGAGTCGTTATCTTTCAGATGGAAGACGTCAAGTTTGTCCTTCTGAGATATTTACATTTGATAAGAGTCAGGTACAACTGAAAGCTGGTTCCTACATGACATTGTTCTTTCAAAATATGAATAGAAATTTCTTTTTAAATTGTTTCAATTCAAGAATTTTTTATTTCGGATATTCAATAATTCAGCAATTTTCTGTAGGGAATTTTATTATTTGGGAATTTTCCAATTCAGCACTCTTAAATTTCGGCAATTTTATAATTTCGGGAATTTTATTATTCGGGAACTTTCCAATTCGGAAATTTTACAGTGTCGGTCATCCCTTTGTTGGAAAATTCCTTTTGGTTTAACAGCAATCTTTTTTTAACTGAAAATTTAATGATTCTATTTTTGGTTGCAATTTTTTTGTTGAAATAGCAACTATTACATTTTTTCACCTATGTGAAACAGCCATTACATTTTTAAATTGAGATTGGTCACATAAGTTGCTTTCAATCTACTCGAGGTTATTTTTTTTATCTTAACGCTCCTTCGAAAAATAAAATAAATCACCTTCAACATACGTCAAGTTATATCCTTAAGGCTTAAGCCAACAATAATTTTCAACAACTCCCAAAAACCACCCCTAGCGTGTTTAGGTCACGACTGTGATTATTTTTTCTTTTGAATTTGTGAGTGATATGATTATTTTCAATTTGAAAACTTCTTGGCGTTTTTACATGAAGAAAACTAGGATGGGTCTCGTTAATTGTCTTAGGGATGGTTTTTTGTGATTGTTGAATATTATTTTGGACATCATGAATCCACCATATTTTTTAAAAGGTGACTGCTGTAGTTATTATTAATATTTTATCTGTTGAAAACATAGCTTAGAGTTTCATAAAGGTAACTGGTGTGATTATTTAAATTTTTTTATTTAATATCTGTTTTACTGGAAGACATTTTAGAATATATTTGTTAAAAGTGTGGATTTTTGAGGTTGGTAAATATTATTATAAGATTCCGAATATAACCTTAAGTTTTCCCAATGTTATCTGTGTGACTCATTTTAAATTAGATTTGTTGTGGCTGTTTCACATGGAGACGTTTTGAAATTGTTTCGTTGAGAGTTCAAGGGGTGGCTCTTGCGATTTTGTTGGAGATTATTGTGAAATTGGAACATAACCTGGCGTTTTGTGAATGCCAGTTGTCTGAATAGTCACAATTAACAAATTTTATGGCAGTTTTATACGGACATACTTTGGAATTGTTTAGTTAAAAGTGCTAGGGGTGGTTTTTGGGTAATCGTCAGGCTGCCGAAGTTAGGGGTTTTGAGAGACTTACACGTCATCAACTAAAATCCCCTAATGATGATAATTAATGTACTATAACTGTTGTGTCAACTCTACAACTATTTAGCATGCATACTAAATGCAAAAATTCTGCTTTGCGTAAAGCTTGAAAAGCATTTAAATAAAATTACAGATATATTATAATATTATATTCACCAATAGAATTGAGGATCACGGCCAAAGATACGAACAGAGTACAGACAATCCTCATCATTTCTAATTCGTGGAGACACTGATTAATGTTTTAATGAAGAATTTCAAAAATCTGAAAGAAAACAAAGTTTTTATATTTTTATTTCGGTCTTACGATCAATTTAGGAAAAATATATAAAAAAAGAAATCGAGTCAAAATTCCTTTTTATCATGACGTTTCGGCCTCATCTGTGGGTCTTCATCAGAAACAAACATCTCGGAGGCAATAATCGGAGTCAATCCTAACATACGTCGAAGCGAACGACAACATTTAAAATTTCGTATTAAGTCAGTTCATTATGAAATTTTAAGAAAAGTATTGGGAAACTATAGAGATCAAAAGAAATTTCCCAATATGTTCAAAAAAGTTCACATTTTTTAGTTACAAATGCTGTAAAAACAGCTAACAAACTGATGTGGCTTGTCAGCATGTTCTCTTAGTAGAAGCGTATGTTCTGCTTTCTATACACGACTTTTGAGCACCAAAGGTGTTAGTGATGCTCGGCCATGTGTAGTGTCGCTGGAATCAAATGGGAAGCCAAGCTCCTCTGCGGCCCTATCTGCGGCACGGTATATAAACGCCGCAGCATTGCCGACTCCATGTTGAAGTACGAGTCGCACAAGAGAATCTGTGCTATTCAGAACTGAGCAGACCGTAGCCCGAACCGTTTTGCGATGAAGACACTCCAAGCTCAGCAAGCATCTAGACCCTTTATCTCGAGGTATCTCGAGGTACGGAAGATCTAGGATGATGACTTCGATGGATTGTCATCATCTTGCGTGTGCTTCGGTCAAGTTGCTTCAACTCATCAACGTTCCATTTTACTGCACCAAACGTGTAGAGCAGTATAGGAACGGCAGGCATATTGGTCGCCTGGATCTTATTCTTTCCAGATAATTCGGAAGCCCAAATTTTTCTGAGAATTTGGTGCTACCTTTTTCCAAGGGCCGTTTTCAGCACACGCACATCTTGAGTTTCCGCTTGCGGTATTCCAAGATATGTATGTATGTTTATGGTCGTCCATGTATAAAAGGTGGTTGACCTTATATTCTCTTTTGTTCGGCGGGCCACATAGGTATCCAGAGCTTTTGCCTCGGAGCACAATAGATAGAGGCAAGAAGGAGATGCAGAAAAGTATCGGACTTAGAGAGTCTCCTTGATGTTTGAACATACACTGTTAGGAATATGCTGAAATTTCAACAAATATTATTCAATTAAGTTTCTTCTATTCTCAATGATTACAATATTTCGAAGGAATTGCAGAGCATTGTCATGCAATTAGAAAAATTTAAATGAGATTTCGTCTTATTTCAAATGATTTTGAAATACTCCTATTAAATCCTATTACAGGGTTTTCTAAAGAATTTCATAGGATTCAATAGGATTTTCAGAATATCAATACCTTCATTGGAATTCACGAGATTCCAATGGATTTGAAAAGATTTTAGTGCTTTTCATGCATTTTGAGGAACTTAAAGGAGTTTACTGGGATTTGATAGAAAGTGAAGGTCAGAAAATTTTGTAAGCATTCTTTACAGATTTGAAATCACCTTATGAACAGTAACATGTTCATCGTGAAGTCAGCCTCTCTGGTCTCTACTGAGCCATACTGTGCTGGGTTCAGAGACTATATGTGCGGTGCTGATTCTTGACATGGAAAAAAATATACTATTCTTTGTCGAACAGATTCAAGACCGGCACAGAATTGGGATATGAGTGTACATTAAAACTGTCCTGACGTCAGATTAAAACAAATTTGACGTGCCAGATTTTCGAATCATCGATTATAATCATAAAAATAATTAGTTTCGTTGAAAATTTTGAAAGTAAATGACGTTTCCAGCATCTCAAGATTGATTAAATCTTCTTCGAACTTGATGGTTTTTGTTGAAAAAATTGCCGTATTTTCGTGATTGATCGAGCGAAGACGTCTCCTAAAGTTGACATTTTTTAGAAATATGTCTGTGAATTATATCACGATAAAAATAAAGAGGCTGCGCATGAACGTCCCGAAAAATTGGGGGATTTGGAAAACGGGACGAAATAGTCATCCTAAAAATTCGAGACGACTTTGAAAATAGCCGGCTTCCGAACTGTTTTATTCATAATAATCTTCTATAATAATTTTTAGGCTTTATTTATTATGGGTGTGGTGAGCCCAAACTTGCAGTTATTTATAACTACAAGAAAACTATCCACCTAGAAACACTACCCGAATCGGGTAGTGTCACGCCTACCCTGAAAGGGAAATGGCTTAATGGTACACATTTATGGAGGTATAATATTAATTTTTCCAAAGAATGATTATCATAAAAAATTAACTCACGCGACGCATCTCGTATTTTGAGCGTTGCAGAAATTTCCATTTCCACTGGCAAACATTTTTATGAGTTGAACTGAAGATTTGGAAACGATTATTTCACCGAAAAAATCTTAGGCTGTTCTAGAGTGACCACCTCGATATTTTAAGTAGGGGAGCGGCGGCGAATGCGGGGCACATAAAGGAAAATGCACGATTAAAATTCAAATAGAAAGTAAACTATTGTAATAAAATATATTTTGTTTGAGCCAATATCTTACCAATGCTCTATGCATGGAGATAATTTAATTAAAGTTCATTAAAACACTTAATTGATGTGTTTTCCAAAAAGTGCATCTGCGCCAAGTTGTCCTACCTTGTTTGGTAATGTGGCGCGTTTTGATTTCAATTCATAATTGTTGATTAAAAAACAAATTATGGAGAAAAATTAGTAAAAAATAATAAAAAGAAGATAAACAGATTTATTTTTAATCTTATTAACATATTTGAGGGATTATGTCTGCCGAAATTTCAAGGAAACAATTTTTTGTTCACAGTGCAGAATGACTCACCAATATGAAAAATAACATAATGAAGGATATATTTAAATAATTATCAATCGGCAAACTTTTTAAACAATTCTTTATATTAAAAGTCCCGAATGCGCCATATTAGTCGCATGTGAATAGTATTTAATAAAGATTTTTCCAAAAACTTCTATAAGTTTATACGAAACTTTTGTAATTTTTTTTTACTTGTTTTTAGCTACTCTGACAATACAAGCGAAAAAACCAATTAATTAATTAATTAAATTATCCCTATTTTTTAATAATGTAACGCTGACAACATACTTACATGTAATGAAACTACCTCCACAAGCAGAAAATTCGTTAATATTTGAAAACTCGAATGCGCCACATTAGCCGCCGCGCCGCATTCGCCGCCGCTCTCCTAATCATTCCTTAGAATATCCATCATAACATATATTTTTGTTAAATTTTTCAAAAATAAAAATCGCGCGTGCAACAATCTGCACCGTTACGGTGCAATGCTTCCGACCGCATACTTTGGGACCATGATCCAAAAAGTGTTTTGGATAATGCTTTCGGACAAAACCCGATTACATTTTTCCATGGTTAGAAGTAAAATTTTTCCCAATGATAACCCTGCGAATTCATTTTTGTGGGAGTTATGGAGGGAAACAGTAAAATCAAAAAGTTTTCTTTCTAGAAAACGGCTCGACCGATTTTGATGAAAAAATATATACTGTAGATACTAGTAGGGCTATTACAATGTTTTTTTTAATTTTTGAAAAAAATGACAGTTAAAATTTTTTTGTTTTTCAAGGTTATATTCTAGAGTAAACACTTCCATATGCAACACTTCGCACCGTTACATTGTGAAAAAATTTAATTTTTGACAAAAATTACTGGTCAGAAAAATTTTTAATTTAAAAATAATTTTAAAAATCATGCACTAAGGATGACCCTGAGAAATATATGACCGTGCCTAGAACATGATATTTTCAATTAGAAATATATTTAAGAGAAAATGTGAAAAGAAATAATTGAAGAGAACTATATTACATTACTGGAACTACTTGGACTATATGTGCAACTCCGGGGTATTATTGGATATAATTTTCTCTTCTTTTTATAATATTAATTATGGATTTTTTTCAAAAGTATAATCTTTTTGGGGCACCTTTTATTGCCATGGGGCTAATATTAGAATACCAGATAGACTCCGGTTATTTGGAAACTATTTCCAAGTGGCCCTGATACAATATCAAAGATAAAAGTTGAATCAGTTAGTATAATCACCTATAAAGATCCTTTCAGACAGTTGCTTCCTTTGACAAATCCTTATTGTCAACCATTGCTATGGTCAACCACTAGGGGTACAAGAGATGATACCTGCACACCAATAATCAAGTGGACCAGTAACAGTACTTTTGTCAGTGAACGAGAAGAGCATTCAACCAATTCGGAAAAAACTGTTTGTCACGGAATCTTTAAATAATCCAGTGAATCCCCAAAAAGATACTCGCCGCGTTTTGAAAAGGAGTCAGTAGTAAACGAATTGAAATATATAACACCAGTTTACAAAATTATTTTTTTTTTTGCACACTGCATCTTAATATGATTTTTTTAATGTACTTCGGCCCACTGAACACGAAAATCATACACACATTTTTTCATGGAAGTGTTTTCGAGATATCGATGTTTGAAATTTTTTCTTCAAATTTTCAGAGTTGTTCAAACGTTCTTGAGTATATCTCGAGTTCTAATTGACCGATTTTCCTAAACGAGCACTCCAATTGAAGGCAAAAATCGAGGTCCATAATTCAGATATCGTCCTGGGAAGAATAGAAAGTTGATAACTCATAAAATTTCTTAAAAACTCGTCATTAGGGTCTCCTTTATTTCGAGGTGGGGATCTGGATGAGGAGTTTCCGCTACCTTAGAGTCTCCAGTGCACTAAAAATTTAAAATCAATTCCAGCAAAGTAAAATCAAACAAAATTAAGAAACCTAATCCTTCTCTTCTTTTTAAATTCGGATCAGCTGTCTCTCTTCGGGATGTTACACCAAATACCTTTTGATAAGACGCATATGAGAATAAAGGAACGCAAAACGAAACATCATTTAGTTATCTGATAGAGAATAAAATTTGTACTTTATTTTCCAATACATGAATAAGCAGGCTCCGTCCGAGGTAGATAAATTAGTAACATATTCATTGAATAAAATAGCGTTCAGCATAAGATAGAAATTTTGACAATTTGGATACAAGTTATCGAGTGCCAAGTAAAAGACAAGTGATGATAATGTATTCATTGAAGCCGAAGGAACTTTAGCAAAAGCAGAGCGACCATTTTAATCGAGGAAAAACTTTCCGGTCTGCATGAATTTTTGACGGCCATTTAAATAAAATCAAGAAATAATAACTACTTTTAATGAAAAATATTTAAAACTTACACTACCGTCTGAAATTGTAGGTGCGACCAGTGCGACTAGTATTGAAAATCACTGCTGACTTTAAAAGGTGATTATTCGTTTAAAAAAGAAGTGAGAAACTTTTTCAAAAGACTGTTGGGAAGATTACCAAATTCTGAGTCGAGTGATTTCTAATGAAGATATTTCTAACTTCTTCGAGAGAATAGACCACGCGCGAAGTTGAACAAGGAAAGCTAGAATTTCTTGAATTTCGTTTGTCGACTTCAACTGTTCCCAAGCCGGGGAAAGCTGTAGCAAAAATATAAAATTGTATACTACACATTCTTTGAAGTATTACCTTCAATTTAAGCACTCAAAACGAATAAAAAAATATTTAAGGATTCTCAAGATATGATTCAAAATGTCCAAGCGTGTCTGCGTCGAGTTTCAGTCGGGAATCACCGCTCTCGGGCGGGTTCACTGCCTGTGCCACTCAAACTCGGCGCAGACAGACATATACATTGTTAGTCGTATTTAGAGAACCCATTGAGATTTTTTAAGTTTGATTGGCTTTAATCAAAGAAGAGACTTCAAAAACTGTGTGGTATGAATTTTAATTTTTTTCTACAATTTTCTTAGGTTTTGCCAGAAGTTAAAGTCGAGGTACAAAATTCGAGAAATTCTTGCATTTTCTTAAACTTCTCACATAATCGGTCATCCTCAAAAATTAAAAAATATCTCTATTAGACGTCAATCAGCGCCAAATTTAATAAGCTTTCTAGCGGTTTTTTAAAAAGATTTCTCGCTTTTTTTTGAACGAGTAATCACCTTTCAGATTCAACAGTGATTCCTTATACTACTCGCGCTGGTCGCACCTACAATTTCCGGCGGTAGTGTACAAAAAATAATTTCTTTAACAATATATTCAGATATTTTATAGTAGCGCTTTTTACCACTTTTTAAAATAGAAAATTGAAAACACAAAGATTTTAGAAGTACGCATTTTAAACTGAATTATATTATACTTGAAAATATTAATAAGTGAACTTAACATAAGAAAAGGTTAAAATCGTAATTACTTTAAATTGAATTATGTCATGTAATATGACATGTGATATTTTTAATGATTGGATAGATATTTCTCAGAAGAAAGCTTGAAGTTCACAGTCAAAAAGAAACTCACACTCATTTCGTTGAATTCCAGGTTTTCCCATCTGAAAGAACTGCGCGGTTTTATTTGTTTCTTATTGACGACGTGAAAAAATGTTGTTTACACACGATATACTTTGAATTTACTTGAGATTGCGAGTTTGTAGCGTAATGAACAGTCCTCGATTTCGTCGGCGGTCAATTCTTGCACCGCTCCACTTATCGTGTTTATTTTCGCCCTTTTTGAACCCGAATCAACAGGTTTGAACATTGCACGAAGTATAACGTTTCTGCTTGGTCTTTTTTCCAATATTGCACAGGCGTCACCATTGAAATTTGACAATACAATTTGTTCTTCGCTCGGCATGGCCGTAAGAGCAGAATATCTGTTTTTCAATTTAACTGGTGTATCGGGAGGAAATGTGTATCTTTGAAGTTTGAATATTCGAGTTGGATTATCGTGGGGACTTAGTCGAATGAATTCAAGTTCTTTGAAAAGAAACCCAAGTACGCGAGGAAAAGTTTTTCTAAGACGAGGAGACCTGGACCTATCACGAAGAGGCGGTACGGCACGTGGTGGATTCCCGGCAGAAGAATAAGGTCTGGCAGGCGAAAGAGATCTTTCAGGCGAATTGCTTACAGAAGAAGAAGAAGAAGAAGAAGAAGAAGAAGGTCCACGAGGAGGATCAGCAAGATTAGGGTAACCATTAGGAAAACACCTGGCCTGTGAACTTAATTCTGAAAAAAGAAATAGGGAATTACATTTTGAAAGCAATTGTGTGCTATTGTACCATAAGTATTAAGCCTAGGCGATTACGAGGCCGAATTCAGAGAGATGGCGTTACCGTCAGAAGTCACTGACACCCACAGATGGCGCCACCGACCAAAGGAAGTTTATGTTCCGTGCTAAGTTACCAATAGTCGGCAAAACAGTGAGGTTGTAATTCAGATTCCTGCTGAGATATCATTGCACCATCGGTCGGTAAAACAGAAAAGTCGGTATATTTAAGGTTCTGTTTCATGCTTTGTCTGCAAAACAGTGAGGTTGGTAATGGAGATTCCTGCTAAGTTAGCATTATGAGGTTCTACTTCATGCTAAGTTGCCATCGGTCGGTAAGGTAGGTGGTTGTGTCACCATCAGGACGTAAAATAAACAGTTTCGCAATTTTTTATATCATCATTTTACCAAGGATCGTTAAGGTAGGGGGTCATTTTACCGCCATTGGTAACTACTCACTACAAAGCCCCGAGTGTCAAGCAATTATTATTAATAATTTACGCCAAAAACATATAATACAACACAATAAAAAGATTTCAACACTTTTCAAAGTGATTATCAACAAAAAAAAAGTTTCTAGTCGAAGATGAAGGCTGGTTTTTTGGATAGGATTTCAAATGTGCCACTTTAAAAAAAACATAATTAATTCTTTCATTACCACTTGCCATCGACTCACCCCACGTTGATATCACCAAACAACTTTAGTTGCAATATTAGAAGTTGATAAAAAGCTTTTCGGATTGAATTTGAAATGCGCTTTAATTGCGCCACTTTCAAACTTAACAATAAATCACAATCAACCCCCTCATTACCATGTCGTATCGATCCATCCTACGCTGATATCACCAAATAACTTTAGTTGCAATATAAAAGTTGATAACGGGATTTTCGGATAGGATTTCAAATGTGCTCATATACCAAAAAGCCCTTTATGTACTTTTATATTGCAATTGAAGTTATTTGGTGATATCAGCGTGGGGCGGATGGATGACAAGTGGTAATGAGTGGGTTGATTATGGTTTTTTGTTAATTTTGAGAATGACGCATATGAGCGGATTTGAAACCCTATCCGAAAAGCCCTATATTAAATTTTATATTGCAATTAAAGTTATTTCGTGAAATCAACATGGGATTGATTACTGGCTAATGGTAAATCTGCATTACCGGCAGATGGTAAATATGCATCATCGACCGGTAGTAATTACCTTATGTAGGTAACTTAGCATTGAACAGAACCCGATTGTAAAGTGACTACCTACCTTACCGTTCTATGGTAAAATGAGATTATAAAAATACTGATCTACCTTTTTTACCGACTGATGGTCACATACCCGTTTTACCGACTTGGCATAGAACAGAACCGCAAATTTACTGAACTCTCTGTTTTACCGACCGATGGTGCAATGATATCTCAGCAGGAATCTGCATTGCCAACCTCGCTGTTTCACCGACTGTCGGTAACTTAGAACGGTACAAAACCCTCCAGGCTTCTCTGTAGCCGCGTAGCCTTGCTACTACCATGTGTTGTATATGAGGTTGTAATTGACGGGCCGTATTCTATAACTGCCTATAGATTTTTTTCGCTGAACGATTTGGGCCCATAATAAACTTTTCAAACAAATTTATGATTATAAAAGTGGATTCACATCTTCAAGCTAATGTGAGTCGAGCTAATTTTGAGCAACAAAAACTTCTACCGTGAAAGTTTTTCGTGAAAGTATAGATATGTTTTCTAATAAAATAATTATTTAAGATAACTTTTATTAAAAAACGATTTTCGATTTCGGCAAAACATAATAATAATTTTTTGAATAATTGCATTGCTTATATTTTGATTTTAGCATGTTACTTTGGGGAAAACATGGCCTACAAATGTATTGTTTCCAATTTTGAAAATAAGTGAATAATTTTTATACCTTATTATTCCTTCCAAAAATGTTCTCTTTCAACAATTTTTTATCGATTGCAGTCAAAGAAAAATCTATTTTTAAATTTGCAAATTTTTATTCCTAAAATCATAGAAAAACTACTGACCTTCCATTGATTTAACTCTTTTATTATTTAACCTTTCTTATAAGATTCATTATTTAATGTATGGGGCATTATTAACTTTCTGCACTACAGTCTATTTTGTTCAATTATTACTCTGTCAATACCAACTAAAAATGATTTTTTTTTAATAATATAACAACACTAAAATACAGCACAAATGTTTATGTTTAAAAATAACAATTGATTTTTCATACAAAAAAATTTCGTGGTTGATTTTGAACCAATCTGTTAAAAAGTAAAAATTTATTGTATGACTAGGAAAAGTAAAAATTCAAAAAATAAAAATATTTCTTGAAACTGCTAATTTGAAAACATCGCAACCAACTATAATTGTTCAATATTGTATACCATTAAGCCATTTCCCTTTCAGGGTAGGCGTGACACTACCCGATTCGGGTAGTGTTTCTAGGTGGATAGTTTCTTGTAGTAAATAACTACTACAAGTGTGGGCTCACCACACCCACGATGTGCCAACAGCACTCAGTAGTCTCGAATGGTCACCCATCCAAGTACTAACCGCGTCCAACGCTGCTTAACTTCAGTGATCTGACGAGAACTGGTTTTTTCAGCGTGGTATGGCTGTTGGTATATATATTGATTAACAATAAACTGAAATTACTGTGTGAACTCTATTGAATATACGTGAGCCTACACAGTTGGGAAGGTACCATATGTGAACGTTTAAATGTCGACGTGTACAGTTGGGTCTGTTTAAAATTGCTCCGTGCACATTAAATCGTCACAATTCAGATTTTCGTAAATCTTAAACGAAATTTACCTAAACTATGGATATATTATATTATTATATTCACCAATAGAATTGAGAATGACAGCCAAGGATACGAACAGAGCACAGACAATCATCATCTTTTCGAATTAGACGACAAACTGATTAATGTAATAATAATGAGTTTGTTGAACAATGTAACTAACGAATATTCTTGAGCTTCATCAGCTCGTGTAATCTATGGTAGTGTCGTTATCTCTCAGAACGAAGGCATCAACTTTGTCCTTCTAAGATATTTACATTTGATAAGAGCCATGGTTAGTCAGAAAAAATTGGTTATAAACTGATTGAAAACTCACGTCGATTTATGCAATCATTCACATTCTAGGAAAAGTTTTTTTTTTTATATGGCATCGTTTTCGGACTTCAGTTTTCAATAACTATTACAGAAGCTCCCTAAGATATTTTTTTATCACAAAAATATGAATAATAATGTTATTAGTATGATCTTGTTTCTTTGAGACTTGAGATGTTTCCAGAGTACTATGTCCAATTATTATTCTTAATATTAATATTATAATTGTCTAATTCTGATGAGCTAATCGCTCGATCAAACTCCAGATAAAAAATATATCTGGGATTTACTGTTATGAAATACATGATCCTTAATTTTAATTCCAGCCTAAGATATTTCAGTACAAACTTATTCTACTATACTAAGGTTGAATTTTTATTCAATTTTGCATAATTTCAAGCGCAATTTGTCTCCAGTTTAATCAACATTGTTCTGTTTCGCAGAATAAAGAATAAAAATATTTCAAAAATCTGCTCCAACTCAGGTAAACATAAAGTGCATCTAAAATTTTTCATGAGGGTTTCCGAAAGGCTATTTTTCATCCATTTATTCTATTTTAATAAGAAAAAAATGCAATTGTTAACCAATTAAATTGTTTATTTAACTTTTTTCGCCATTTAGCTTCCCGTCAAACAGGGTCACTTCAATAAATTTGGGTAGAAGACCTTTAGAAAATATCTTTCCCGAAAACGAAAGCCATCTTTCATTGAAATACAAAATTTTTCTAAAAGTTGATAAAAAGCGAAAGTGAAAAAACCAATTTGCAGAAAGTTTGTAAAACTGAATGTTTCTCTAAGTTTAAAATTAAGAAAAAATGTAATTAAAAATGTTTTTCCTTTTAGGTTTTTGGTTTTTTGAAGTTTCCAATTTTTTACATTCTCATCCTACTGTGACGTCTTGACAACATATACATACACTTAAATTCCCTAAGTTGCTCGATCTAATTGTAATCGGATAAGACCAAAATTTGGGACGAGCACACAAGTCAAATGAATTGAATACACATAATTCACAATCAAATCAGTTTATTTAGATTAAATACATAGTTCAATTTGTATAGAAGAAAAGACGCGCAGGGGTTCCAAGATGGATACTTAAATTGATTTTGAGAAGGAATGTTATTTATCTCCGACTGTCCGACTGGAAAGAGCGGATTTATAAGTGTTTTGACAGATAAGAGAGAAAAGAGTGACAGAGGTAAATGTCTATTAGGACTTACCGAGTTTAGCTTTATTTGTGTATGTAGAATCTCTCAGGGCTGGTTCCGGATATGCAGTAGAGGCGGGAGTTTGGTAATAGATCCTTGACTCTCTGTGTATCCGGTGATCCAGATAATTGATGGCTTACACGTGATGAGTTCAATTAGGGTAGAAGTAAATCCAAAAATAAAGACTGTCACGATGAACTGGTATTTTAGAAGATACTGCGTACGATTCCGAAAGAGTTGAAACCACCGGTTGAGCAGAACCGAACTGAAGGGTTGAAAACTGGTACCGAAGGTCTGCTAAAAAATACGGGTGAAGACTGGCGAATACTGACGAATAACTGACAAGGAACTGACTAAGAACTAACTGGTGTTCATCTGTTCCAGAGTTTTTATATAGCTTGATAGGAAGAATCTCCTTGGAGATCCAAGCGTTGCCATACATTCCACCCTCAATGCAATTAGTTTTTATGATTAGCTTGACAAAACATTAGTTGTCCCTTTGGCAGGGCTGAACCAATCCTCGAGAAGACTTTATAACTTCCTTCCTTTCCAGGTACTGGAGAATTCGTAAGATGCATGATTCTGACCCCCTTGGTAGGCACGAGAGTATGCTCGTCATAGTAACAGTGCCTTCCCGTTCTTCTCATATGAAGATATCGACCACCCCTCAAGACCAATTCTATTTTGATCAGTGCGTGAACTTTTCTTCCACATTTTTAAATACACGAAACTCGTATAATCAGATAATTATAATATATTGTCGCGGTCACGTGACACTATTGAAAATGTATTAGTTTTATGTAAATTTTGTATCTCTGTCTATTTGTATGTATGCCTGTCTATATCCTGTAGGCACGATAAATTTCCTAGGACTGATCAGATTGGATTCAGCTTTGGCACTTCGTTTTAAGGCATACAAAGAAAGCACGAGTTTGTTAAGCAGCCATTTTTGACCAACGGTCCTGGCTTTATACATCAAAAGTGCTTTTTAAAAATCGCAAATTCCATGTTCAAGGAAGAATATATCAGATATGGAAAAAGTGTTAGAAAGCAAAATGTTTGATCTGAGAAAGATTACCAAACTTCTTCGATATGTGTTTTTTTAAGACGCATAATTCTTCGTTTTAATCGTGAAAAATGGTATTAAAAATAAAAAATTCCAATTTGTGGTCATACTATGCAAGATACAAAAATAAAAATAAAGTGAGAATTGTTCACCCCCAAAAAATCCACAAAATTGTTGTTAATTATTTTTTGATAGGACACGCAGATGTTATTTCAATCATAAAGAATAACATTAAAAATTGTACGATTAAACGAACTTACCTGTAAGTGAAGTTGGAATGTAATTGTACGTAATTAAAAAGAAATTTTCCTCTATCGAGTGGCATTTATCTTCGAATTGGGATTACTTTAGACTAACTCCATTAATTTTTAGAACTTTGAGAACTTTTCCTTTCAGAAGCCGGATAGGTTCCCACATAGACTTGGGTGCTTTATATGGGTGAACCTGGGTTCTTACGCAAAACGAAAAATCAGGATTCTATATATAACATTTTTATTAAATAATAATTGTACAGAATCCACAGAAGGTATTGAGAAGCAGAGAGAAAAGCACAGGGTAAAGTTTGCTCCATATAACTTCGTAAAAAGTATTTCTCAACAGTCCTGGCTAGTGAAAAAGGCAACTAACAAGAAGAAATTGCATATAGGCGAAGTAACTTTTTTTTTTGAGCTTCTAATGTGTCCCCTAAGGGTTTACATTTTTCTTGTATATCTTCCCCATTCCTTTACACACACCCCACACACATTCATGATGGTTGGAGGGGGACCTACAATTTAAGGTGGGTTCCGAACCATCAAGAGCAACAGCTTTAAGTACTTAGAGAACCTTTTTCTCTAGAGGTACCGGTCCCATGACTCTCCGGAGATGAACAACTTCCTTGCTAGGCCAGTGTTCACCGCATGGGCCGCCGAGGTTCTTCCAGAGTGCGAGGCGGGAATCGAACCCGCAAGCTAATAATCTTGCTATATAGTTGCGCTCGTTCGTGGTATTTTTTCATAAAATAAATAAATCGGACCAGAGATCTGAGGAACAGTTTTTCCTTATTTTTTATTTTATTTCGCACACAAATAAATCAATAATTACAGTTGCGACTGATCAGAACCTTTCGTGTGAAGACTAATTTTTTTTTACAGGTTTGTAATAAAAAAAAAACAGCTGGAAGAATGTCATATAATTTCACAGCAATTGAAAAGTGTTTAAAAAAAATCAGTTTATTATCAAGCAATAGTTTTAAATTAAAATATGAAAGAACGGCTGAATTAATGTGCCTTCACTTTTGCAGAACCAGACTCATGTGTTGAAAAATTCAGAAGAAATTATGAGCAAGGACGCTAAATATTGTAACTCCAGAAAGCCAAAGATTCAAGAAGTGATCCGAGTCGAACTATTGATTCTCTGTTGATTCTCCAACATTCTCCATTCCGAGGACTTGGGAGAATCAAAAGAGAATTAAAATTAATGTAATTTTGATCCTCTATTGATGCTCTTCTCCTGCAATTAATACACTAATCATCACTTTAATATGAGGAAAAATATTATTTATTGAAAACTAAATCGAACAATAACTTATTAGTTTACAAATTTATAAAAGTATTTCTCCAGCTTACAATATCTTCAGAATCAGTTTGTTATAAGTTTACTTGCGAAGGTTGATCCATTCCGAAACTTGACCCTGTCTCCAAATTTTGGATTGTCGGCTGACAAACCTGTTCATCCGTACGTTGCCGCTTATCACTTGGTGCAAGTGACTGAATTTTATATATATCATCACTGATTGTGGTAAGTGATTGTTTATCACTTGAAACAAGTGACCGTTTCTTGTTTTCCTTCCCGTAACGTCGCTTGTTGGCAATAAATTTGTTTATACACTTTATGTATTCGGACAAGTCAATTGTCTTGTCTGCTCTCTTGCATGCCCACTCTATAAAATAAAAAAATAAAATAAAAAGGTGAAACCCGACCACATATATATGTTTCAAAAGTTGTTAGTTGTTTAAAATTAATATTCAGAAAAAGATAAGTACCATATAACTCATTTTATAATGAACAATGATAAATTTAAAAAAATTATTATCAAAAGAAGAGACTATGAATACCATATAATCCATTGTACAATAGCCGATTAATTGGTGGATGTTCACCTCTGCTTGTTCCAAGTGCAGAATAATGAGATATGTAAGACCCATAAACATGCAGGAGTGCTTCCTTAACAATTGTCTGCCACTCATAGGTACGATCTGCTTTATTTTGAGGCATGTAAAATTCACAGCCTGTTGCGATTTCTAGTTTGTTATTCCCTTCTTTTAAATAATATTCCGATACCTATCGTTTCAAGTAAAAAGAAAATTTGTTAACTGATTTTCATTCTGTTTTCTTATGTTATTCTTACCTTATCTGGCTCTGTCTCTAAGACGTCCATTTTATGTGTGGATTGGTAAACATGTTTGAGTAAAGCAAGATAAAATTCCTGATACCTTATATCCTGTAGCGTTACTGTAAAAAACATTCAAGAAATGAACATCATGATTATTATTTATTTGATAATGAACCGATAAAGTAGAAAAATATTAAAATGTAGTTGTACAATATTAAAATGTAGTTCTACAATATAAAATTTACCTTTTAAAAGGAATCTGACAAAAAAAAACTTGCATCCTTCCTTCATAAGCCTGTTTATTTTGAAAAATATTTTTGTACCCAGTACCCTCAGACAAAGAATGGATATTTGAGCGACTGAGTTCTAAATTTCGAGTATCGTTACTTTGCTCATCAGAATCTGTATCATTTGTCTGTCGCCTTTGATGAGAATCTTCATCTTCGGTTTCTTTTGTGAAGTCTTCGAGGTCCGAATTGTATCTAGCACAGGGAACAGAATCTGCATTTTTTTGATAAAACTGTGATGGTGTGTGGGGAGAAATCTAATATTTGGACTGATTCTTCTTCAAGCACACTAAGGCCCACGAGTTTTTCCGCCTTGCAGTCTTTCTCGGGTTTGCTGTTTCAGTTGACATTATTTGACAATTTTTTCATATCAGTCACAGTCAATGAGCAAAATGATGCTGATGCAAACCAAGTGAATCCAGGAACAGAGAAGACTGGCCATGACGCTCCAAAAAGCCACCACTAACCTGATTGGTGGAGGCGAAGATCGCCTGATTGGTCATTTTCCACGCGCTTATTTGAAATTAGGTAAATTCTAATTTTTGATATTAATTAATAACATTATATAATAACGCTGCATTTTTATCTAAAACGTGTATTATTATCATTATTTAAATAGGTTTCACAAGAATAATCTAATAATATTGTTCATATATTTTTCTCAAATGACTTTGGAACGCATTCAACTTTAATACCACATGCTTATCATGAAATAGGCCCAGCGCCTGCGCAATTCAAAAAGTACTTCACTTACGTTGAACTTAGAAATAAAAAAAAATATATATAAAAATGTCGAGAAACCCGTTATATGAGTTAAGTAAATGTATTAAACGTTACAGAATAGAGCGCCGTATTATTGGGCCACCTGAAAGCGATGAAAGTGATGAGATTGAAGAAAACGAAAATCCACAGAGGTAAGCATATTCATTCTACAGCTTTTCCCAACCTCAATCTCGCATAACCTGTAAAATAAATTTTACGTTCTTTTAATATTGAATCAAAAATGATTTCATTCAATCTTGACTAATGTATAAAATAGGTATATACGTTTTTTTTTTACAAATTTTTAAAATTCCCTGATAACATTTTAGAAATAGGCAGTAGGAATCAGGTGCTGTGGTTGCAGAAGCTGAGAGACAGCAAGATGTACAGTGGTAGGTAATTGTTTCTTTAAAAATTTATGCAATTCCATATTTTCACCTTTTTCATTAATTACATTCTTTAATTTGATTCTTACGATAATATTTGCCATTTATTTATTTGTGTACGCTACACATTTGTATAATTGCAGTGAAAAGTATTTTATTTTACGTTTATCTTATTTGATATATACGTTGCAGCCAGATCAATGACGAGGATGCATTTGATGAACTCGAACGTGTTGAAAGTTTGCACGAACATTCTGATAATCACGAATACTTCAATTCAGAGGAAACTTTTGAGGGAAACGATGAAAATAAGGAAAATGCAGATACGAAAATGAATTGCATGAAGAAGTCGAACAGAAATTTACTAATAACGAATCCGATGACAGAAACAGTTCAGAAGGTAGTCCAGAACGTTCAGCAGTTTTCACCGATAGCGAGAGAGTAGCAAGAAAAGCAAAAGAAAATCACGAGATTAGCATGACAAGCAAAATAGAATAAAGAGAGTAGCAAGAGAAGCAACAGAAAATAAAGAGAGTAGCAAGAGAAGCAACCGAGAATCAAGAGAGTAGCAAGAGAAGCAAAAGAGAATCAAGAGGAAGGGAAGCAAAAGAGAATCACGAGAGTAGCAAGAGAAGCAAAATAGAATCAAGAGAAGCAAACGAGAATCAAGAGAGTAGCAAGAGAAGCAAAAAAGAACCAAGAGCGTACTGAGGGAATCGACAGAGAATCAATAGTTCGACTCGGGGAAACGTTTGAAACCAGTAAACAATATTCAACCTTTTATTATGTTTTTAGTTTGTATATATTAATTAAGATGTTGTCTATTGATTATATTAAGTACACAATTTTATTTGAAAATAATGAATAAAGATTGTTTTTTTCCTAAATAGGAAGAGTCGGTAAATTTATTAAGCCGTACGAATAAGGCAAAAAATCAGAAAATGGTTCCAGAAAATCCGTGATTGATTTCAATATCTGCAAGTGATGTTTATGTCAATTTTCTGTTACCATTCACGTTGCAATCATTTTGAAATTTTATAATATAATAAGTTCTCTTAAATATTTTGATTTAATTAATTCGATTACATTAACATTCATTGAATTTTTAGAATCCCTCGCCTCGAAATAAATATTTCTTAGATTTTTCTGGGATCGACTACCCCGTTGCATTAAAATATGTGAGGAATATTCACGTAAACATTCTTGAGAGTGAAAGAAGAGTATGTAAATGAAGAGAGTAGTCATGAAGAAGAAGATTATCAGGATAGTAGGATTCAGTCATTCAATTTTCATTATGTATGGGTGAAGAACCTTTCCGGATTAGTCAGAAAACAAATATCGAAACATGATGGACAGAAATATATTTGTGATCGATGCCTACGATATTCTTCATCTGAAGGAAAGTTGATAGCTTATAGTGAAGATTGAAAAAATTAAATGACTGCAAAAGCGTGCTCGCAAAACCTGGAAAAACATTATCGAAATAAAAAACTTAAAGTATCGAGAGAAGGTTCCATTTATCATTTGCACAGATTGTCAGTCTCTGCTTAAACCTGTGAAAGGCCAGGAAAGAACATCAAACACCGAGGTGTTTCAAAAACATGAGGATTGTGTCATCCGATATCTGTCAGAAAACCCTACATCCACAGAGTAAAAAAGTGCGTGATCACTGTCACCTCAAACGTATGTACCGTGGTGCAGCGCACGAACATTGTAACCTAGAATATCAAGATTCTGGGAATATACTTCTTGTGCTTAAGTGGGTACGATGCTCACTCTATCATTCGGAATCTTGCTATGCAATTTTGTGGTGAAATTAAAGTTCTGACATTAAATAAAGAAAAGTATTTTTCATTCGCAAAGTATTTTGAGGAAACTCAAATTAAATTCAAATTCATTTCTGTTCATGGCCTCTCCCTTGGAAAAGTTAACCGTATTTTCCGGCGTATCAACTGACGTTGATATGTTGATGATTGAGAATGGCAAGAAGGGTGGAGTGAGCCAATGCCCAAACAGATATGTCATTGACAATAATGAGTATATGGCAGTTTTCATCGAAAATGGCGAGATAATCTACATCATGTATTTTTATGCAAACAACATATACGGCTGGGCCATGGGACAACCGCTACCTTATGGTGGTTACGAGTGGGTTACAAATTTGAAAAATTTGGACTCGAATCTTCTTGATGATTCACGCATTGGATACATACTAGGAGTAGATTTGGATAACCCTTCTGAACCACATGATGCACAGAATGACTTGCCGTTCTGTCCAAAACACTCAAAACCACCAGGGTCAAGCCAGGAGAAGCTCCTCACTACTCTCCTACTAAAACGAAAGTACGCTCTCCATTACCGGTCTCAAACATGCATTAGCTCTGCGACTCAAACTTGTTAAAATTCATAGAGTTCTTGAATTCGAGCAATCTACATGGCTTAAGGGATATATTGATCTTTATACTCCCCTAGAACAAAAGTTAAGAATGAATTTGAAATGAACATGTTGAAATTGATGAATAATGCAGCTCACGGGAAAACAATGGAGAACGTACGAAAACATGTTCATGTTTGACTCTTGACAAAGTGGGAGGATGGATATGGTGCTGAAGCCCTTATACCCAAACCAAATTTTCACAGCCGAGCAATATTTAGTGAAATTCTAGTGGCTATTGAATTCAGAAAAACTCAATTCTTATTCAATAAAACGATCTATGTTGGGCTTTCAGTACTTGATATATCTAAAATTCTGATCTACGACTTCCACTACGGCCACATGTGCGAAAAGTATGGTAAAAATTGTAAACTATTATTCACCGATACGGTTAGTTTGATATACGAAAGACGAATGTTTGGGTCAAATTAATACGGAATTTGTTGGCTTGCGGAGCAAGATGTACAGTATTGGCATGAACGGCAAAGACTTTGTCAAAAACACAAAAAAAA